>PVHY01006657.1:0-72879 GCA_004024945.1 Uropsilus gracilis
TTTGTTAACTATCCTGATCTTTTGTGCTCTTCACCTCCCCCGCCTTTTTCCCCCTCCTCCTCTCTCACTCCATGGTTCAGTCCCATTGGTTGTTTTCATTTTTTTCTTATTTGTTTGTTTGTTTTTCCCTATATCCATCATATAAGTGAGACCATCCTGTACTTCTCTTTTTCTTTTTGGCTTATTTCTGCTAATATGAGTCTTTCTAGTTCCATCCAGGTTGCTGCGAATGACATGTGTTTGTCCTCCTTGATGGATGCGTAGGATTCCATCGTGTATGTGTACCACATTTTTTTTAGCCAATCATCTGTTTGGGGACATTTGGTTTGTTTCCAATTCTTTGCAACTGTAAACAGGGCTGCAATGAACATGCACATACATGTGTCCTTTTGAATTAATGTCTTCTTGTCCTCTGGGTAGATTCCTAGTAGTGGGATTGCTGGGTCGAATGGTAAGTCCACTTATATATAAGGTATATTAACCTCTTTTTGTACCCCTGGTCATGTAAAATGTTAAATATGGACAGATGCTCCCAGATGAGTGAAATATTCCACATCACATCACTCATCACAGCTTGACTCTTTGATGTTATAGATGGTCAAAAGTGACTAAGAGATTAAATCTTTCCAACATTTTGGAATCTTATTTGTGTCCATCATGTACATTTCTTATCTATATACCATCTTCATTCAGATATTTCACCAGGCATATTTAAGGATAAAGTCAGATCCATGGGTTTATTTGTCTTTCTCTGTTATAGTCTCTATCCATTTAAAATTCCTAGATCACAATGTACCTCCTTGTTTAACCACAAGAGAAGATTCACCCTTTTTACAGCAGTTTCTCTAAGGGCAACTTCTGTGATCCTCAAAAAAAGACTTATCCATGCTAAACACTGTAAATATAATTTCCAAATTAATTAGCATGTTCAAGCCAAAAAGAAACAGGTTGTCTTTTTGTTATTTCTCTTTGGTGCAATACACAGTTCACAACAATTTTCTAAAAACAATTCAGTAAGAGAAAGCAGAGCTTTCTGTTTGTACTATGAGTGTCATAATATTACCAGGAGGCATTGTAGAAAGCTGGGAATGGAGAATTTTTTTCTCAGATGATGACATGACAGTCAGCAATTATTATTATCTTTTCTTAAAGTAGTATACTCCAAATATATCATAAGTCATTCATTGTTTCTAAGCACTGATGTGTGTTCTTGATGTGTTGGTAAAGATGTTTACCAGAGATAAAATTCAAGCTCAGAAGGGGCTCAGGGTCTATGCAGGGAGCCTCTATCCAAGATAAAAGCAATAGTGAGCCAAGTAACCTGCAGCTGGTGTTCATACAGAACCCCCAGTTCCATCCCTGGAGCCCTGCTCATACCTCCCAGCACAATCTCTTTGGTAGGTGAACATACTAGATCACCACTTCCATGAGTTTCCAAAAACTGCCCTGTGAATAAAAAAAACTGTGTTCATGTTGTCTTTCATTTTCATCTGTGTTCATGTTGACTTTAATTTTCATTTCATATTTCTTCCACACTATCATATTTCTTGCACTTTATCAGCCTGCAGATGGGTAGTCCTTGACCTAGAGTTTTAGGATAAATCCCCTTTGTTCACAGGAACTCATGCCTCTTAACACTGCATTCTGGTAAAATTTAAATGACACATGCACTCTATACTTTAAATGTATAACTTTGAGTCTACCTTACTACCTTCTTCTCAAACTCTTTGACTACATACTGATCCATGCTATAGTTTGAATGTTTGTAACATTGTATCCTCCCCAAAATTCATAGACTAATAACTAATGCCCAACATGAAGGCATTTGGAGGTGGGACTTTATGGAGGTGATTGGGTCATAAGGGTAAAATTTTCATGACAGATTAGTGTCCTTTCAAAGGCCCAGGGAGCTCCCTCACTCTCTCTCTGCCATGCAATGACACAGTAAAGGAAGATGCTCAGTTATGAGTAAAAGCAGCAGCCTCTCACCACACACTCAATCT
The DNA here is from genome assembly GCA_004024945.1 of Uropsilus gracilis. Classification (NCBI taxonomy): domain Eukaryota; kingdom Metazoa; phylum Chordata; class Mammalia; order Eulipotyphla; family Talpidae; genus Uropsilus; species Uropsilus gracilis. Next base: position 2,004 of record PVHY01006657.1, read on the forward strand.
TCCAGTGCCTTCATTTTGGACTTCCCAGCCTCCTGAGTAGTGAAAAATATATTCTCATTATTTATAAGCCATCTTGCTTATGGTACTTTGTTATAGCAGCCCAAGCAAACCAAGACAACTCTCAGATCTTTTTTGCAGAAGGAAAAAAAAAAGTTTAAATTTCTCTAATGTAAATCTTTCATTAAAGGAATATTTATTCTAGTTGATTAAATTCATGTTCCTTTCTATCTGTTTCATGCACACAAATAACTTTTCCCTACATTTACTGAGTGACATTTACATCTCATGTGTGTTCTAGGATTTCATGTTTCCATTTTCTTGAATACAAATACTGTAGCTGGAAAGAAAGATGCATAAACATAGTCTTTAAACCATTTGAAAATCCTACCAAGACTCCTAAGCCTTCTCTCAAGAAGATAAACATGCAGATAACATGAATATGAGGCTGTTGGTACCATTTCTAGAGCAGATGTAGCCAAAGAAGTTTGGAAGAGAATCTCCTACATGTTTAGGAACCCTGGCTTTGTTTATCTACGTGTCTGAAGCTTCTCCTCAATATTCTGAAAAGATGATGACAAGGACAGGAGAGAGTGGAGGACAAACATTTCCTGAGGAACAAGAATTTAGTTGCAGGGGCAATAAGAAAAAGAGGAGGTGGGAGTATAACGATAAGAATTAGAGATCAAATTTGCAGAAATGATCAATGGTATTTTAATGTCTTTTGAAAATGATATTTAGATTACTTGCTCTTTCAGCATCCCATAAGCTTCTAGTTTTAACCTACAGATCTCCAGAAAACAATTGTCTGTACATGGATACATCTTACAAGATAAATTTGTGAAGAAAGTGCTCAAGGAATTTAAACTGGCTTCGACATTTGCGTCACTGACAAAGCAGAAACAGAAGAACAGATGCAAGACTCACAAGCCAGAAATCAAAGTCAGAATGGAGGAGAAATATTTCAGAACATGAAGAAATTTTGGAGTGTTAGACTTTTCATAAAACGCAGAACTGATTTTAGAGTTAGTATTATCCTGGGCTTAAATAGGGTAGGCATTCTCTGTAGATATCTCAGTTACTCTAATATCAATTTGTATAGAAAATTTGTAAAGGACAAGCACATTAATGACCTCATTTCAGCCATATAAAAAGTCTGTATTTTGGATATGATCACTTTATAAATAAGACAATTGAAATCCAGAGCATAAAATTAACTCTAATGAATCAAAACATTATTTCTCACAAAGCAATGTGAAGTTCTACTTTCTCTCCCTAACCTCAAACCCTTTCCTCTGGTCTTCTAATTATCTGGCAGTAAATGCAGTCAATTGAAAGTGCATGCATAGAACTGGAGGGGATTATGCTATGTAAAATAAGTCAGAATGATAAAAGATAAATAAGAGATGATTTTACTCAGATGTAGAAGATTGTGATACAAAAAAAAAAAAATGGGATGGACAAAAGTACACCAAAACAAACTGTAGAAATATGTGTGCAGGATGGAGATTATTGGAGGAAGCAAGGAGAGTCAGCATGGTGACAACAAACAGAGGGGAGTATAATGGTCTAGGGCAAAGGACTATGAGAACTTAGGTGGTGGGTGTGGTATAATGAATGCCTGAGAAAGTGTGAACCTTTTTCTCTAACTCACTTGCCTCCCAACACTTAAGGAAACAATCACCAGGCTAGTCCTCTCAGATATCTGTCAGCCAGTCACTTCCCAGTGTTAAATTACTCCTATTTATGTGGAAAAGTTGACACATTTCTATCCTTTCAGGGGAAAAATCCATCTTTTGGTGCTGAATTTCTAAACAAAACCTTGGGTGTTCTCTCTAATATATCCCTGGATACTGAGTAGGAGTGCACTGGGAAGAACTTAGGTGAAAAAGTACAAAGTACAAAGCTTCAACCAATGTGAATGATGGTATTGAGAGCAAAATCTTTTCCTGTATCTTTCAAAAAGAAGAATAAAAAGTTAATATTACTGTGTACTTCCTCAGCATGATTAAATCAGATCCATATTTGTAGTACTCTCTGGGGTTTCATTTAAGTAGAAGGGATAAGGAGGTGAGATTATACACTGATATTAATGAAGGTCAAGTTAACATCAACCAATACTTCAATATGTTTATATCACCAAAGAACATGATTTTCAGCAATAAATGTGTTTCATTGCTCTTATAGGGTTTATTTTTAGAATTTAAATAATTCTAGAAGACATTATCTGTTGAACTCCCCCTTTAGTGAACCACGCCTATGATTTAAGGAGTATTTTAAATCTGACATATAAATAGCCCCATTAAACCTTGTTTAGTTCAGTATTTTCTATTTCATTTCTGTTCCCATCCCCTTAGAAAGCCCTGTATCATATTGGTTTTAGAGACTGTGTTAATAATTTGACCATTTCCATTTGGAAAAGCTATCAGAGGTGCACTTGTCTCCCTCCCTGACACTCATACATGCGTTGCTGGGGCTTGATAACCCCCTTTCAATGAGACATTGGCAGAACTCTATTTCTTGGCTCCAATCTCTCTCATGTTGATTCTGAGGAAAGACATTGAAATTTGGGAGTGAAAATAGCTCTGGAGATTGTAAATGGCAAAAGCAGAGGGAAAGGGAGGCAGAAAATGATAAGAAATGTAGCTAAACATTTATATATACAAAAAATGAAAACATGCAAAACGTTCCTTCTGAAAATCATAATTAAGCTCAAGACAGAGTAGGCAGATGGAGTCAGTAATTACAGGTTTCTAATGTATCTAAAATTCCCAGAGAATGAAAGTGTTGCTACTAATTTTGTAGCTTCACAGTTTATAGCTTGTTGCTGTTTATAACAAGCTCTGCTCCATTAACACTTGATGTTCCAGTTAAGATCTCTTGTAATTTAAAAATAAACCTCCCGGGGCAAAGTTGCACAATTTATGACCTACTTAGATTATTTATGTGAAAGTGCTATGTAAACTAAGGTTATTGTGCATGAATTATAATGATTTGTATTACTATCCTGCTCATCATTATTACCGGCAGCTGTGGTGTCATCAGAACAGACCCTAAATTTGCAACCTCATTTCATTGCAACATGTATTTATTAAATGTGTGCTATGGCTCTACTCTTGGAATACAGCAGTGAATAAAACAACTTAGATTTCTGCCCTTTTGGAGCTTTTGTTCTAGTAGGAAATGCAGAGACAGTAAATAAATAATGGCAAAATGATCAAGTGGATTACACAGCATATTAAAAAGTGCAAGGGGTGATTATAAAAGAGGATATCCTACTGGGAAAATGGGTTATAACAACACTCATTGAGAACCTGACAAGGGGCAATGGGTTACAGAGTTGGCCATGTGTGTGCATGCATGCATGCATGCCTGAGTGTGTGAAAGAGAAAGAGGTCAGAGTAAAAACTCTAAGTGGGGAGAAATGTCTGACCTTTGAAGGGATGATACTAGGTGAGCAAGGCTGGAAATGAGAGGGTGGGAGAAAGATTGGTGACACGGAGAATCTAGAGAGTGTTGCTCTTGACTTTTACTTGGGGAGAAATTGGGATGTTTCAAGAGGAAGTGCAGTAAATTTGATTTACATTTGAATTTTGGGGAAGCTGATTGCTAAATTCTCTTCAGATTATCTTGGTACACATTTTCTTTAATGTGTGTGGTAAAAGATATTCCAATCCCAAATCCCTAACTTGTGAACAAATGGAGTATGTGCAACTTTGAACCATTAGAGCTATTTTTTAAAAATAGTACTTTAACTCATTAAAAGGGTGCGAAGGGGTGCCAGTTGCCATTGTTTGAAATACTGCCAACTTCATGGTAAGTCCCTCAGTTTCCCCCTCTAACCACACATAGATTGTTTGCCTTCAAAATAGTAAAAGTAATACAATTAAAGAGAAAATTTGCACATGTTAATTTTCTAGGACAGTCATAACCAAGTACTATAAATTGGATCACCCAACAGAAATTCAGTTTTGCATGTTAGAAGATACAAATCAAGGTGTTGACAGGGTCATGTTAACGCCTAAGCCTTTAGGAGTCATGCAGACTCCTTTGTCTATCCCTTCACCCTGTAGAGCTTGGAATGTAGATATGTCACTCCTGTCTCTGCCTCAGCACCACATGGAGTTCTCATGTGTCACTTTATATCCTTATGTTGCTTCCTTGTAAGAATACCAATTATGTTAGATAAAGGGAAAATTCTTCAGTATGATCATCTTAATATATCACATCTCAAGGACTCTGTTTCCAAATAAATTCAATTTGAGGTACTGGGATGTGAAGACTTCAACATGTCTTTCTGTGAGGGCATAACTCATAATAGCAGATATTTCTCAAAGGAATAACTGACTACAAACATGAAACAGTACTTACACTCAAAAGAAGTTGGGGATAGGCAAAAATAAGTTAAAAAATCACTTTAAAAGCAACCCAAATTAAACAACTAAGTTTAAAATTTGTAAATTTTGTAAACTGAAAAAAATCCTGTGGTTTCATGTGTTTGAGACATTATGTATTATATGCAAAATAACCAAAAAAAATCAATCTACACTTACATTACTTTAAGAACACTATGAAACAATAAAATTTACATTTATAAAAGTTCTTGACTCCTTTTTGTATCCTCATACCTTCTGGTGCCTCTGGAACTTCCTGCCACCATCTACCTGTTCCACTACACCAAACAGCTTTTCATTAAGAGCCAACATGTCTGCCTCTTGTGTTTTCATTCTGTCCCTGTTGTTAGTCTCACCTCTTGAGTACTTCAGCAGGTAAATTTTATATTATCTCCATCAGAAAAAAACTCAAACATGGTATTGCTAATGATCATTAAAAAGTAGTACAAGTTGATTTGTGGGACATGAGTAACTCAGGTTTATGAGGGCCTACACTCTGGAGGTGGTGTTTGAACCATCATCTGAAGACTGGTTAGTATTAGCTAGATGAGCAAGAGAAAGAGCATCTCAAGGAAAGAGGATCACCTGCATAAATACCTGGCAAGAGCAGAATAGAAACAAGATAAAGCTTGCTGCTTGAAAAGCAGTGAAGAAATTTAAAGGGTAAGGGACCAGGATGCATTGAACTTTGTACTCAGTATTGTCAAGTTTTATCTCTATTTTCATTTTAGAACTAATATTCAATGACACTAACTCCTTCAGTCATGATTAACCCACTCTCAGTGACCTACCTGGAGAATGTCCATTAAAGCTCAATTTCTTAATTCAGAGGGTTCCAAAGAAAAGTATTTTTATTGTTCTTAAGCATAGACAGAAATCAGAAACACATCATGCTTCTCACAAGTCCTAGAGGGAGGGATGTTTAATGGGGTGGATGAGACTCATCAGTAATTAACAGCAACATTTGCATATAATTAGTCCTTTGATGCCTTATGGGCAGAATCGTCTCTGAGAAAACTTCAAAATTGGTTTATGATGTTATTATTTTTTTAGAAAAATAATAATCCCAAATAATCCCAAATAAGGGAGGGAGGGAGATAAAGAGAATGTAGTAATATCATTTTGCTTTCCTGGGAGGCTATAAGTGTATATACAAGATCTCCTAGAAAAGAATCAGTGTGTCAGTGATTAAGAAGTTTCTCAACAAACAAAATATGATGGTTACAATGCCACTGAGGAGCTGTGAACAGAAACCTGGCACAGAGACGCTGTCAATAAGAGCACTGCACACCCTCTTTGCTTAGAGGGAAGAGGCTTACTGAAAGTTGGCCACAGTGGCTCGTGCCTGTAAGCTTCAGCCTATGAAGCTGCTGGGGCTAGGGATCATGGTTCGAGTCCTGCTGGGGCAACACAGAGAGACCTAGTCCCAAAAAATAGCTGGGCATGGTGGCGCGCGCCTGTAGTCCTAGCTACCTGGGAAGCTGAGGTAGGGGATTACTTGAGTTTGTGATACCACGGGCAACTGTAGCCTGCAGTTCCACAGGCAAAAATAGTGAGACCTAGTCTCAAAAAAAAAAAAAAAGGCTTGCCGAATGAATGGCAAATCCCCAGGGAGACCCACCATCAGCTGATGGCTGTCCTTTAGAGGAGAATCTGCTCTTCCAAAACATATGGCTGGAGTCATGCCCCCAAAGCCAAAGACCCAAAGCATGACTGAGGGAGCAACAAAATGTGGCAGAAACTGCGGAGGTGAGACCCAAACAAAAAAACAACCATGCAAGCCAGAGGTGCTTAAGAAGGCAAAAGCAGTCCAGGAAAGATAAACAGCAGCTCTACCAAGTCCCAGGAAATTGCACCCTCACCAAGGATGAGGAAATGGATCCAGAAAAGGAGAGAGAAAAAAAAAAAAAAAAAAGGACTAAAGGGCTAAACAAACAACAAAAAGAAAGGAGGCAAAGTGACCAGGGGAGTGTGGTGTGGTGGGGTATTCCCATGGGGATCAGCAATTATGCAATCATGTATAAAAACTGAACAGATAACATTTCCTTCACTTGATTTTAAAAAGTCTATGCATATATGTGCCCCACTTGTCAACCATCATTTGTATACTCCATTTTGGAAAACTCTTCAAGCTCCCGTTATCCTGATTGTGTTTAATGCTATTACCTGAGATTGGAAAAAGAAATGGGAACGAAGAATTATAAGGGGAAGTCTGTATACGGTTTGCTCAAATTTACCTATTCTCTGGTCAAAAGGGGGTATGTGTGTGTGAGCTTTAATAGGAGGAAAGAAACAATTGAATAGATGCATATGAAGTTTTTGAACATAAGTATGCTAAATTTGGTTATGTTTGTGACCTTGCAATACACTTTATGTGAGCGATATGAATATGTGAATAATACACTTATTCAAAAACTTATTCACAAAATGAATTGAGCACTGAGACTGTTCTGATTTCTCTATATAAACTATTCTTTGTCACCAGTGGACAACATAAAATAAGGCATTAGTGGACATGCTCATTTCTTATCTGGCAGTCATTCTGTCAGAACATAAAGAATGTGGAAACACAAGACAGCCCAAAAAGATAGATACACAACATGAGTTTTAGATTTCAATAATTACTTAATCATTCAATATAGGCAACCATATTCTCTAAAACCCTAAAGAATGGCAATCCTCAATCTTCAAAATGTGCTATGTGGAGGTAACTCACTGGCCAGCTTAAAGGGTAAGAGACAGGATTTTTTTTATCTTTTTCACAGTATAAATTTCACTAGGAAATGACTGCTCCTGACAGATGTTCTGAAAATCCTTAAAGTTCTTTTTCAAACTCTTTCTCACTGCAAACTTCTCACAATTGCGTTTTATCCAAAGAAGACTTAACTCATGAAGATATGGATTCCATAAATTGCAAAAGACACTTTTAGTTCGACATTGTCTCGTCTCCTGAAGGTGACAGTTTCTCCTTTGACTCTCCAAGAGTTCAGAAAGAGAAGGATGTTTTAAAAGATGAGAGAAAAGAGATATTTTTAAGATTTTTGTGATCACCAACTACAAAACTTTCTCTTTTCCCAGGTTAGTTTCATTTTGAGAGCTTCCACATTCAGTAAAGTGTCAGAAAGCCATGCCAAGTTATTCTGGGAAAGGAAGCTTATAGCAACAGCTGCAAAAGTGGCAAGGATTTACTGTGATAACTATACCACCTTATACTAATTAAGGTGAACATCAGTTGATGTAACAGACCACATCCTATATTATCAGTGAATTAATATAATCAATGTTTATCTTACATTTGTAAAATCTAGAATGTGTGTCTAATCAGAAGTTGTCTCTCTTAAGTTGTCTCTTGTTAAGAATAGCTCTTAACAAGCTATTTGGGGATGTAACAAGCTATTTGGAGATGAAACGTCTTTCCATCTCCTGCTGTTGTCATTTTCAACATATGGTTTACAAGGTCACAAAGCTCATCAGGAGAGGAGATGAAGTAGATATGTAGAAGGTTACTATGAGTAGAGCTGGAAGAAGTATTATCTTTTCTGGTAACTTTCTGAACCTATTCTGATGACCATTTGGTCACTGCACTGCAGGCTGGGAAATGCAGGCAATTCTCTGTCCTTAGGAGGAAAAAGAAGAGCTTGGAAACCATATCATGCTCACAGGACTATTTATTTTACCTAGACACTATTCATTTTACCTAGAATGGTGTTTCTTCACCTCTTGCCGTCAAGATTCAATTTAAACATCTCCTTGGTGAAGCTGTGTCTATTAACATATAGGCCAACTTAGTTTTCTGCTTGGTTTTTAGATTGCCTCATAATTCAATTTATATCCAAATCTTTTAAACCATGATTCATGAAAACTGCCAAAAAATGCATTCTCTCCATTAAGCATAGAGCATTTAATATGATCCAAAAGACCCCCTTGCACTACCTACAATTAGCTATGCTTTACAAATTATTAAATATTTGTGTGTTTTTAGAATTTTTTTTCTGTGAATCTGGTTAAAAGTGAACATAGGGGAAGTGAGAAAGGGTTATAATGTAACATAGCTAAAAAAAAAACAGGAATGGATGCAAAAGTTCCATTTTATTCTAAAATGTGAACCATATAGAGAATGACTGAAAAGAAATATACCCTAACGGTCAACAATAATATGTTCTTTAGGGTGCATTATTGAAGAATTTCATTTTTAGTAGTTTATCTCATTTGTACTTTACAATTAATTTTTTTAAAGAACACAGATGTGTTTTTATAAAGAAAAATAGCTATAAGTAGATTTGAAAGAAAGGATGCAAGCTGGGCATGGTGGTGCAAGCCTGTAATCCCAGTTACCTGGGAGGCTGAGGCTGGGAATCACTTGAGTCTGTTGGTTCAAGACAACCCTGGGCAACACATTGAGAACCTAGTCTCTTAAAAACAAAAAAAAAAAAAGAAGGGATGCATTAACATGAAGTCATTGTAGGAATACTTTTATACTGACAAGAGAAGCAGTGTTTTTCAAGGCAATCTTTCCAACAGCAAATAAGATAGGCACTGATTCATACTCACAGATGTTATCATCATGTCATAGAGACTGACAGCAGACCAGAAAACAAACACAATTGTTTCAAAAGTGATAAATATTATGAAGAAAACATAACAATGGAATAGAGAACAGCAGTTTCTATAGGATGATTAAGAGAACAAATAAGCCAAAAACTTCATGGCAAATAACAGTTGTAGAATTAAGGAATGCAAAGGTCTAATTGGGGAAACTGCATGATCTCTTGCTTATTTCTTGTTGAAAACAGTATGTACCAAAGACTATGTACACTCATGAATACCAGTAGCTCAAAGTACTGTTAAGTAGTGTTCGGTTTTGTATACTTATCAACAAAGTATCAGATATAGTTTCTCTGCATTTCCTTTGTTCTGCTTACTTGAGGATATAATTTTTCTTTGTTTTCTTGAGATGAGATTTGAAGAGTTGATTTGAGCCATTTCTGCTGTTTCTCGCTCTCTCTCTCAGGAATAAATCTATTTATTTATTCCCAAATCATGTTTATTGAGATAAAGTAAGTTTGTTTTGGGATTATAAGATTAAGTCTCTACAAATGCACAGTTTCACACCCTGCTTACCACAGTGCCCCAATAACCTTCCATCAAGTTCAATCAGACCCCACCTTTCCCCAACTCCCTTCCTGTCACTTACCCTCTCTTGTTGCGGCAGTTCTGCATACTATGTTCCATAAGCACTAAACACTTAACATTCCTCCAGCAGTGTACAAGAGTTCCTTTTTGTTCACATCCTCACTAACACTTGTTTCTGGTCTTCCTGAAGAAGTATCAGTAAAACCAAAGTTTTTAAAACTAAAATTTTCTTCCTACTGGAATGTGAGAAAATATTTGCAAATAACACACCTAACAAGATATAAAAACTGATATACAAATACATGAAGAACTCATGCAGCTCAACAACAAGAAAACAACCCACTAAAAAAAAGAGGACACTCCTCCAAAGATGACATACAGATGGCCATATGAAATAATGCTCACCATTTTTCATCAGGAAAATGTAAATGAAAAACACAAGATCCCATCTCACACCTGTGAGAATGGCCCCAGTGTATAATTTGTTAAAGCTATAAATGTCTCACTTTCCCCTCACCCCTCACCCTGTAATGCTTTCATATCATTCAGCAATTTTGAAACACTATGTTCCCATTTTAATTCAGTTTAAAATGTTTTCTAATTCCCATTTGAACTTTTCTTTGACAAAGAATTATTTAAAAGTATACCACTTAGTTAACAAATATTTAATAGAATTTATCAGGGACTATTTTTGTTACTGGGTTTTAAATTAATTCCACTGTGTGGTAGAATGTTTTGTGTCACTTGAATCCTTTTAATTCTGAGATTTGTTTTGCACTCCCAAATATTATCTATCTTGGGAAATGATCCAAGAGTACTTGAAAATGATATGTATTTTCCTAATTTGTGTGGACAGCTCTATAAATACTCATTAGATCAAATTAGCTAATGATGTTGTTCAAATCTTTAATGTATTTAATGATTTTCTATTTGTTTCATCAGGTTTTTTTTCAGAGTCAGATTGATGTCTTCAAATTTATCTCTATAATTATGAATTTATTTTTCTTGTGGGTTTATCAGTTTTTACTTCACATGTTGAGAAACTGTAGTATTAATTTTTCAAACATTTTAAAATATTGTGCCTTTTTGATAAATGGACTCCTTGTATCTTGATTAAATGATCATTCTTATCATTTTATTTTTTCTCTGAAATCAACTTTGTTATTAACTCATTCATTTTTTTATTATTGTTAGCATGACATATTTTTCAAATTTTTATTTTTAACCTATTTGGATCCTACATTTAAATTGTGATTTCACAGATTCATTATCATTGAACATGGCTTTTTGTCATTAATTAACAAACTTTGTATTTTAGTAGTTTTCAGTTTGCATAAAATAAGACAAAAATACAGTGTTCCTATATACCCTTTCACTTACCCACTTTCACCGATTTTTAACATATAGCATTAGTATAGTGTAATTTGTTAAACTGACAGGGTAATATTGAGACATTATTATTTGCTAAATTTCTATTTATATTAAGGTTCAATATTTGGGCTCTACAGTCTGCATTTTCACAAACTTATAATTATATGTAATATAATCCACCATTATAGTATCATACAAAGTAATACTTTCATTGCCCTAAAAATCCCCTGTGTTCTAAAAATCTATTTATCCCTTATACCTGCCCTGTGCCCCCAAGTGCTTGGCAACAACTGATCTCAATCCTTTCATTTCTCACACAAATGGAGTTTCTTTATGCAAATCCAGGCTGCATTCTAGGAGAAATTATTACCTACTGAAGCACTTTGAGCACTTGACTTGAAGCCCCACATATCTCTAGTCTGGTTGATAGAAGCAGTCACTAGGTGGTGGATCAGACACTCTTTGCCAGTCCTGTCTGGAGGTTCTTCCCCAGCACCAGGTACTTAGTTCCTTTATGTTCATGTGCAGGCAGTACCATGCTGATTAACGGAGGAGGACCTTCCTGAGTTCTCTGGAACAAATTGCATAGCTCTCTTTTCTACAGCATGCTGGCCTGCAGATCTTCAGCTCTGCCTCCTCTCCTTGGGTAGTTTAATATCATCCTTCATGTGCCAGCCCTGCTGTAATCTAAGTAGAAAGGTGTGGCAAAAATAGATTTCATTTATCTCTTTGTTTCTCAAGGGTCTCTGTGCTTCCTGCCTTGATATCTAATGTTTAAAGACCATTGTTTTCTTTGGTCTTTTTTAATGGTGTTTTTGTGGGAAGGTAATTTGTTCTCTTTTTCTCAATCTTGACTTGAAGGATAAATCTCTAGAGTATTTTTATTAAAAAATAATATGATAATTCTTCATAAAATATAAAATGAATCCATAATTTTCCAGGTGAAGAGAAACTGTAAAAGGTATTTTAAACCACAAGGCCTTAACTGATTTTTTAGATTATCCAGTATTCTCCAATGCTGTATAAAACATGCTGATAAATGCCCTATCACTGATGGAAAACAAATGACCAATGATTCTTAAGCCATTTGCTTCAATTACTACAAGCTTTATTACTTGTTTATTTGCATCATTTTTTGTTTCAAGTCTTTCTGCTGGGAGAAATTATTCTTGTAGTTAAATAATTAAAACTAAAATTGATTTTTTAATGTCAAAACACTGTCAGTTCAAACCTCTTAATTACAATTATGTTAAATTCAAATCAAATCTGCGAATATTTTTTATATATTTAAAAGGATATATTTGTTATAAAAAGGGGAGAATAAAGGACATTTGTATAAATATAAGTGGCTAGAAAGAGAGGCCCCCACAAGCCACTGATGAGTGGGAAAGTTGCTGCCTGGCAAAAGAAGAAAGTTGGTGATAAGGAACATGTGCGTGGGCCCAGGTAGGCAGATGGATGAGCTGCTGCCAAGTTGGTGGATGTTAAGTGTATTTTTTGGTTAGTCGGGCGCGGTTGCGCGTGCCTGTAAACAGCAACCTAGGAAGCTACGGCGGGAACCAGGGATTGTGATTTGAGTCCTGCCCGGACCAACATAGTGAGACCTAGTTCCAAAAATTAGCTGGGCGTGGTGGCACGCGCCAGTAATCCCAGCTACCTGAGAAGCTGAGGCTGGGGATTGCTTGAGTCTGTGGTACCCCGAGCAGCGTGAGCCTGCGGTTCCACAGGCAAAAATAGCGAGACCTAGTCTCAAAAAAAAAAAAAAAAAAAAAAAAAAAAGAGTATCTTTTGGTTGAAAAGAGAGTTATCTTTCAAGTCAAAAGAAATTCGTATTATAAGGGGGGAAAAGCACTCCATTATGGAGCTTGAGGGAGTAGGCTATTTAAAAGACATACTGAGTCAGAGTGAACTTGAATTAGAAGGTAAGAGCATTAAATTTCTTTTCTTCTTTGTAATACTGGAGAAGTCTTTTAGATTTTTCTGAGTCTAGTTCTCTTTATTTTCTTCTGTGTATGGGGGGAGGCATGAACTATTTTTCACTATTCTTTTGAATACAACTACCATGTTTTTCCTGTTTAATTAGGTAGTAAACATTATAAACATAAATTCCAGAAGTGAACAGTTTCAAGACTAAGGATTTCATTTAGGCAATATGGCTATTATATTAATTTAATATAAATAAAGTTTTTTAAAGACTAAAAGGTGATATTTTTTTAGAGCTACAATATTTTATTTGTATAAAGCACACATTTGAGTTGGATATTTCACAGAAGCATTACTATCAAGAGCTTAAAATTGAACATAGTCCAAATTCGACTGATGAATAAAATATAAAATGCTATTCAGTAATAAAAAATGAGCTACTGATATATGTAACCACATGGATGGCCTCAAAAACATAATGCCATAAAACATAAATTTCACATTGTATGAGTTTAGTCATAACAGTAAAGGTTTCTAGAAAAGGTAAACTTAGAGATTTCTAGATTTCTAGAAAAGGTAAACTTAGAGATGTCAAAAAAAGGCACGACAGCGCTTTTCTAGAGTGGGGGATGGATGTAGAGATTGGTTATAAAAAGTCACAAAGGAATTTTTCAAGTAATTGATGAGTAATAAGATTTCAATAATGCCTACACAATGATAAAAAATCTACTGAAACTCAAGCTGTATGCACAAGACAAATGAATTTTTAGAATGTAAATTATACCCCAGTAAAACTTAAAACTCATCAAATGAACTTTATATATATTACATATAAAATATATTTAAAGTTATATATAGTTATATATATTGAGAGCTGATTTTTAAAGAAAATTCTCAATTTATACATGTAAAACTGTACCATCGTACACATAAAGTGTAACTTATGCATCTTCTTAAAAAGACCACTGTGTAATCTAAGAACAAGTCATATCTTGATATCACATGCACACAAAAACCTATTCACTCAATAAATGTTAAACTTAACTAAAGTTTTAGTTTCCAGCAATGAATGGCTTACACATCATCTTCACAGAGAAGGAACTTAGTTACAACTAAAACTAAACAAATACAAGTCAAAAGTGAAAGATACTTGAATGAGACAAGATATTAGCTCAGAAATTGTTACTCTGAGAAAAAGACAATTTAAATAAAACTATATATTTCCCAAATATTGTTTGAAAATATTAAAAAAATATTTTATAGAGAACTAAAATACCAATTTTTTAAATAAAATATCACATATATGGCATAAGCTGAACGTAATTCAATAGGCACTATAAAATAATTTTTAAAGCAATTAAACACATTCCTAGTACGGACAAATCAATTTTCTTAAATCAAGAAAAATACAGTGCAGTGTAAATATACTCTGTTAACTTTCTTTTTCCGGTTCACCATCTGGTTTACTGAATAGCTTAAGCCCATTGCTGAGACCTACTGCTCAGAAAAAGAGGTTCCTTTCAAAATGCCACTGCTCAGTTGACAATGCAACTGCTTCCCCCACCCACTCCTGAGTTCTGATGCAGATGGACAAAGACTTGAATGATGCCCTCATGCTCCTGGCACCACACCTTTCTGCAGTACATGAACCAGGTCTCATATTTAAGAAATATATTTCCTTAGACTATAGCTACCGGAGAGAGTGATTCCTCTGATGAATCTGGGCAAACTTAATTGGAAACTTCCTGAGAATGATTCACCAATCTTGGTGCCATAGAGAACACGCAGAATTCACAGGACAAGGTCACCATGTCAGTGGTAAAAGAAATTTGGAGGAAGTGTATTCCACTCCTGATAACTTTGAGAGCCAAAGCGAGAGCCAGGGACAGAGAAGGAGCCTAAAGGTGTAACACTTGTTTCTTGATGATGAAGGAAAGCTGTTTATTGAGATTGGATCCAGTCCTGGTGAAAATGCTGTGAACACTTGATTTCTTCCTGGTGGGTGTCTCTTGAGTAATTATCTTGCCCAACTCTCTGCTACAATCCATCACATGCCTTACTGTCAGGAAGCACTTTCTGAGAATTTTAATCTTCATGCTGAGGATCCCTCTGCAGAAAACACTTCTCACTTAGCTTTTTATAAATACTGTGATACAGTTGCTCATTTTACACTTCTCACCTTGACTGTCTAGTCTCTGTCAACTTTCAACACCCTTCCCGATTTCACACACATGCAACCTCCTCAACACGCAGAGTATCATCACTGCATCCTTCTCCTCCTAAGCTCATTCCCCACACAGGGAAGGAGATCCAATAAGGGCTGCCTGTGTTACCTCAGCAGGGTGGTGGCACCATGTTCCTCCCATTCTAGACAGCCTCTGGCTTGAATCTTGGTTTCTTTGTTTCATCATTTCACTGAGATTTCATCACATTATGTTTCATCACTGAGATTTCACTTATATTACCAGTGACTTGCCAAAATATTTTCCTAATCAAAAGTAATTTCCTTAGAAAGAAACATTCCAAGCCGGGTGTGGTGGTGGGCCTGTTGTCCAAGCACTGGGAGGCAAGAAGCTTGGGATCACTTGAGTTCACAGATTCAAGACTACCCGGGGCAATGTAGCAAGACCTGGTCTCCAAAAAAGCAGCCGGGTGCCATGGCAGCCACCTGTAATCCCAGCTACCTGGGAGGCTGAGGCTGGGATTGCTTGAGTCCTTTGTACCCTGGACAACTTGAGTCTGCGGTCCCCCGGGGCAACATAGCAAGACCTAGTCTCAAAAACAAACAAAAATAAATAAATAAATAAGAAAGAAGGAAATATTCCAGATTTAGCTATTAGGAGAATTCATTATATCCCTGTAGGTATAGGTCATCTTGTACAATGCCTGACACAAATTCTAATGAAATGTATTCTACGTCATGTTTCACAATATATCAACCTACCAAGCAACTTGAGTTAGAACATTTAGAATCAAATTTGACCCTTTGCTATATCTGCAATTAGAGCTACATCTTTCATCTTACTATTTCTTTCTCAGGAATCCTTGAAAAATACATGCCCTTAACCACATTCCAGCACTGGATCTCTGATTCAAACTGTCTTCATTTATCAGAAAGATTAACATACTTTCCTCCTAATTTTCCTTTCTGACGCTAATTCATATTTCTTCCAAGCATTATGCCAGAACAGGAATTATTAAGTTATGCCACATGGGCCAAATTTCACCCACCATCTGTTTTTGGGAAAAAAATAAAACATGGTATATAACCAGGTCCATGTATTTATGTGTTGTCTCAGGCTGCTTTGCATTTTAATGATAGTATTAAGTCATTGTGGCAAAGATTAAATGGCCCACAAAGCCTGAACTATTTATTACCTAGCTGTTGGAAAAAGTTTGTATACCCTTGTTCCAGAGTCTACTATGAAAATCTTTTCAAGACAAAAATTTTATGTGATTCACTTGTTATTTTTTAAAACAATTAACTATATAGATTAAAAACTGAAAGTATATACTTCAACATGTTACTAGGTCTTACATAGGAATGAAGAAATTATATTCACCAATTTTTGTATCTTTGTATTTTTATAACAGTATACAATATTTTCCACAACATGGATGGAATACTTCATAATAAAAAATAAATAATTTAAAATAACTTAAGTCTACTTATTTAAAACTTCCAGTCACTATTTTTGTTTGCAAGAAATGCCCTAATTCTTTCTTTTAATTTCTCCAGTCTGTTCTGTAGAGTTTCTCAGCATCACCTTGACTGGCATTTTCTCATAAACTTGTTTGGTGTATATCAAACTTTAATGTGTTTAAGAATTATTGAAAATTCAGATTCCTAAGCTGTCTTAGTACATTTGGTGGGATAGGAATAAGAATTTACATTTTTAATAAGCACCCATATTAGTAATTCATATTTAAACACATTATATTTAAACACATTTTGACATTATATTTAAACACATTTTGACATTACACTCCAATATTCAGTAGTATCTGCATTTGAGGAAATAACCTAAACTCCCTAACACTTCCCTTGTCTATAAAATGAGGTATCAAAATATTAATCTAATTAAACTTTTTTCTAACATATATATGAGAGATACAAAGTTTAACAGTATTTTTCAGAGTAAACATTTATTAAATTTTATTTTTTCCTCTATATTTTTCATTATTATCAATAAATATTCTAATTATGAAACTCTTTAGAGCCTTATGAACACCAGCTCACATGCAGTCATACTCTCTTGTCGTTGGATGTCATTTCTTTTTTCTGTCTTACCTTTCTTCACCCTCAGCTCCATTTTTGTTCATTGGGTAATCTCTATTCATTCTCCAAGGGTCAATTCACTGGTTTTCTTTAGTAACCCTTAATTTCCTCTCACCAAAGCCAAATCCACTTCCAGCTTCTGCTCAGCTGTATCCCCATATGATCTATATCTACCACCACTCAAGTACTTAACTGAATAATATGAAATGTTTTCATGTTTATTTGCTGAGGAAACTATGCCAAATCTATACTTTATTTTCATGCACAGCCACCATTGATTCTGGGTCTCTATAAGTTTTGCTTTAATAACCATGTTTCTGTTTCACATCTGGGGCATCCCAGGGACCTCCCTAAAGGTAATAAACTTTGAATACATACATTCAAGCCTACCAATCTGCAGCCCCAATTCCCAGCTGACTCCTTAATCTTTGTTACTATTTTCTGCCATAATTACCGTGGCATGAGGTACCCAGCATCTTGGGACAATACTAAGTCCCAAGCCAAATTAACTTAAACTGGCCAATCCTAAACCTTCGTATCCTGCCTGCCCATTCCTTCTCAGGGAAATTACAATGAAGGCTCATTCCTATGTATTCCTCTCCCTCTCTCTTTTTAAATCATAGGATTAGCATTAGTGGTTTGCAATCTTTCAAATATAGTTCTAACTTTTCTAAATCCTGAGTTCTCTATTTTTTTATAACCTCTGAGACCTCGGTCTCAACTGATTATTAAGTTCTCAACATTGATTGAAATCTATTGAATGCTAAGCTCTAGAACTCTATCCACACCAACACCTGGGGTGATCAGTATGGTGTCAAGAGAGAGAAGAGCTATGAGCCCTTTTAGAGTGGCAGAACAAAACATTCTCAAGGAAAGTTGGAAAAAGAGGTTGATGGTGAGGGAGAACAGCATCTGAATCCTGTAAGGCAAAGTCTCAGCAACAAACTCAACTTGGTTACCATCAGGAAAAGAAGAAAATACTAGCTTTGGAGTTCTCAGTTTCTCATCTGAAAAATGAGTCAGGATCCATTCAACAGCTGCTCTCTCCAGTTCTATTTACTCTTAACCAGTGGAATGTCTCTTTTTAATTTTGAATAGTGCCACTAGGTGGCAGCAGGAATTAAACAATAACTATTTTTGCCTTGATTTCTCGTTTTCAAAAGGACTGTGCAAGGGTGGGAATCATTCAGGAGAATAATAGCAACACTGCTGCCACAGAAATACAATTAAAAAGAAATGATTTAAGTGCATAAAAGTTAAACAACAACCAAAGCTACTTCTAACTCATTAGATTCAGTATATTGCTACCTCACCATATGACTACCTCAGCAAAGTGTCAATGAGAGTGAAAATTTATTTTGTCTGCTTTACAGTAAAATCCATTGTTACAATGTCTAAATTTTCATCATTTATAGATTACATATATATAATTATTTCCTCAATGTTTGTTTTTGGATCTCTAACAAGCGTTTCTCATTCAAAACTCTATTTCTCTACACCAAATTTGATATTTGGCTAACTAGTCATCTCAGAAAATGAAAGTAATATTCTTCTCAATGCTTGCTCCTCAAGAAGCCATAGTTTTCTCTTTTTCTCTCATTTGACTTCACCTTCAATTGCATTGCAAAAGCTTTTATTTATTTCCATCATCACTATTACCATTGGTGTCTGAATTTCCGTGATCTCTTATGGGAATGACTTTCCCAGCCACCTATCTATACTCTTGATGTCTTTTGTGCTTCTCTGCAATCTGTATTCCATCTACTAGCCAGGTTGATGGTTTAACATATAATACTTGTTATGCTATTCTCTTATTTAAAATCCTTCAAAAGATTGTCAGTACCTTTAAAATAAAACCTGCCCTTCAACTTAAAATAATCTCTGTTCCAGCAAAAGTACTAAAGTTTTATCCCCCTAAACACACACACACACACACACACACACACACACACACACACACACACATAGTCATTCCCACCTTAGATTTACATTAGTTTTGCTCATGGCTGGTCCATTCTTATTCAGACGTCAGCTCAAAAAGGCCTTCACCAGCCAGATCTATACTGCCGCTGGTCACTTACTATTATATATTCCTAATTTGTCTTGTTTTGTGAAAGATTTTTGTTTGTCCATTTGTTTAATGGCTTATTGTCTTCTCTCTCTAGAATACTAGAATATGTCACTTCCAGAAGGAACGTTAGTTACTCACTACAGTGCATAAAATTCCGGTATAGAAGAACATCATGAGTCCTTCAAAGACACTTTAACTCAAGTAAATGATTATAGGCAGAAGATGGTTTTTTCTTTATGGACTGAAAGACTGTGCCAACTTTACACTGAGAAAAAAAGAGCACTGTCTAGAACTTAGTCTTCATTGGATCCAGTTATTAAGAACTTGTTTTCCCATGAAATTTTTCCTATGAAAATCAGATGCCAGTATCATTTTAGTTCTGAGTATGTTTCTTTCAATAATAATTTAACAGGTGATGTTGTATATCATTTCTTCACAATGACAATAGCAAATCATAATTTTATATTTATTCTGAGCTAAACCCTGGCTACCCATTTTACTTTTATAAGTTATTAATTCTTTAAACACTACCATAATTAAGATAAATCTTATCAGTGTCTTAAATCTCACAGTAGGTCAGGCAAGGAAGAGTGGGGATTATTGCAAAACCTGGTCAGGTTGACCTCCTAATACCTGCAAGAGCCAGGATCTCAGCCCTAACTATAGGACCCTAGAGGCTCCCCACCTAACTGCTGTGTAGTTGTTGAAACTAACTGCTATAAACTTTGTAGCTTAAAATAGCATAAACCTATTATTTAAAGTTCTCGAAGTCAGACATCTGAAGTGTCACTGTATGAAAACTAGGGAATATTCAGATCTGGCTCCTCCTGGAGGTGCTTGTTTTTTCAGTTTCTGGCAGACACATGTTTTCTTACACCCTGACACCAGATGCATCTCTCTGCTTCCATCATCACATCACTTTCTCCTCGGCTCTGATGACTTCTGTGTGCCTCCTATAAGGAAGTGAATGATTATACCAGGCACACCCAGATAATTCAGGACAGTCTTTCTATTTTAAGACTAGCTTAATCTCATTGGCAAACTCTTATGCTATTTAAGGGAACGTTCACAGATTCCAGAGATGAGGGGATCGATATGTTAGGGAGAACTGTTATTCAGCCTCCCATAGCCTCATGCTAACTAGTGGTAGGAAATGATACCAGGCAGAATTATATATTGCCAGGTGAATTGTTTTCACACACCATCCTCTCTATATTTATAATTCAAGATAAAACTTCAGAAAAAAAAATCATCAAACTTTGGGATCTTCCACAAGCAATAGATGCAGAAAATAATTTTGGTTGACAATTAACATGCTAGCAATGTATTAAAAAATATTTAATACTAAATCCTAATGCAGTTCCCTTTTACCTCTTATCTGCTTCACTTTTGACTTATTTAATACCTCAATACTTCAGCTTAGTTCAGGTACAACCTAACTGAATTAATTTGAAAGACAATTGATTCTTGTAGATATTAGTTACAGAAAATGAATTATGACTTCAGTGTAGAGTAAAATATCTTGTAAAGTACCCAATAGCTTCTATAAATAAATTTGTAATCCACTTAGGATGTAAACAGTGCGGAGTAAGACTTGAAGACATCAGCAAAGCTATAAAACAATGCCTTTACTTCCCTTCCCTTTTGACCTCTCGATTACGAAGAGGCTTTATGGTGAAGCATCAATACCAAATTGCTGCTCTCAGCAAATCCAGCAGCAGAGCTTTCATCTCATTCCCTCTGTAGAGGCGGAACAACTTCCCACATCCCAAGTGGTTTTGTAAGAGGACTAGTTTAAGCACAGGGTCATCTGCAATCAAGGTTAAATTGTCTCTTTTGGCACATTTTTGAAAACCGCTACAACTGAGAGTTTGGATTCAATTCTCTTTTGCAAGGTGATAAAAATATATGGTTCCACTAGGAGAAATGGTCATTTTGTTATCAGACAGCATTTTTCAAATTGTTTTTGACAGTAGATGAGATCACTTAGTAAAGAAAAAGGGCTGGAAGTAGCCTTCATTTAGTTTAACCTGCATTTCTGTTCACAGAACCCCTCGTCCCTGTGTACTGCCTATCTCCCCTCCCCCCCAGATACAGAAGGACCCCTCCCTTCACACACAGTGAGGAGCGCCACTTTAAAGTGGTTTTGTAAATGAAGTGGGTGGACTCAGGATCACAGGAAAGGTGCTGTGAATAAAAGAATGATTTTTTGAAATGAAGGAGACTTCTGATCAGAAATTCAGGGAGACCGTTGGAGAAATTCAAAAACTAAGAGTTTTAAGATGAGAACAAAACTAGATCACAGAGGACTCCAATGAGTAGCTGAAGCTCCTTGAGAATAAAGGTGAAATTTGTTCTACAATTTAAAAAATTCCTTATATATATATATTCATTGCATTGAAATAAAAAAACAAATGTTTTACACCAAAATTCCCTGAAGATGCTGTTTTACAATTACTTTAATTTGCACCTAGCATGGGATGATTGGTTTCCTTACTGGATATTTTGATATTTAATAAAAAAGTGGAAATTCTCTTTATAATTATAGTTTATAAAGACTGAAAATATAGAACCTGAGATCACACACTTTATGGGTTCTAAGATTAAACTTGCTAATGTGGACTTGGCTAAACTACTTACATATTCATTAGTATAACTTCCTCAGTTACAGAGTAGGAATAATAATAAAATATGTAGTTTCAGAGGATTGTGATAATTTATGGTGTGTTCCTAGAATAGTACTACTATTTTCAACTAAGATTACTACCCTTTTCCACAAATGTGGGATCCTTGCCTTAACACATCATAGACACCCAATTTTGTCAAGTTTGACTTCAGTCTGTCCACTTTCAACTAGCCTCCCTTCTTGCAGTCAGAAGACTGGTAGAACTAAAGGACATGCCTACTTTCCCCACCACACTTTAGTACCTGAGAACCTGGAATTCATTGCAGAAAGAAGTGATTATGGAAGAATATTTTATGCAACACTATTCTCCACAGGACACTCTTTCAAGAAGTTGCCTGGCTATATAAAATTTTGAAAACTTTGTGTATTACATGCTATATCTGCTTTCTTGAAGCACAGGCATGCTGAAAGAAGCCAAATTTACTTTACCTAATTCAATCACTCATAGTCAATATGACTATAAATATTTCTTTCCTCCCCCTATCCTTTCAGTACTAATATTTAAGGGTTGACCTGCTCCTCAAAAGAAAGCAAAGAAGAGTTATGGTATACCCATTATGGTATACCCATTATGGTTAGTAGTTGCTTTGGGAAAACTTGGAGCTTATAAAAGAGAGTGTCCTGTGATTCCTCCCTAACTTGCCTTTTCCTACACCACACTTATTTTTATCTGAGTTGTCAAATCTACTCTTGGTTTCCTGTTAAGAGGAGCTAATTTTTCAGCTGTGAGTCTAATCTACCACACTGGTTATTATGAAAGTAGGCATTCACTGCCTTTAATTTCTTTGAATTCTCAGCCGCAGATGTTCCAAAATGGATGGGGCCACACAATGAAGAGGAACCTATAAAAAGATAGCACCAGATTATAAAGTCAGTTACCTACTAATAAAGGAAACAAAAACTGTCTACTAAAATTGGGGAATGAAAGGAAGTTGATAGGGAGAATTATTCTGGTCAGTTGTTTATATGATCTCATTTATAAGAATTTGATATTCTAAGATTCTCTTCCCACTTTCTCCTTCTGTGGTTACAGTATTTCAACAACCATTCTCTTGTCTGTTCCTAAAATACCAAGTTCACACTTTTAGAACTATTAACAGGTAGTTTACTGTGCAATGATTGCTAATGGCGGTAAGAGGGAC
Source organism: Uropsilus gracilis (assembly GCA_004024945.1). NCBI lineage: Eukaryota > Metazoa > Chordata > Mammalia > Eulipotyphla > Talpidae > Uropsilus > Uropsilus gracilis. Next base: position 25,000 of record PVHY01006657.1, read on the forward strand.
ATGAGTTACCAAATTGACCCTGAAGAATTGAAAGGACAAAAGTGTTGAGACACATAACTCAATAGTGACAATATTAAGAAATATATTAGGTCGAAGTATCTAAGTGAAGGGGAGAGGAGTATGCCTTGACTATCCATACTTTCACAGATTCACTACACTTACAAACTGGTGGGTCCACTGCATTAACTGAACCCTTTCATGCTTGTATCCTTATCCAACCACTGCCTTAAAAAGATGTACTTGTAATTCTGTTCTGTAATTAGTGGGACCTGTAGGTGCAAGAAAATTCAAAGCAATAACATATATATTAATGACTATTACCTTCATATTTAATTAAAACATTAACAGAGAAATGTGGCTATTAGTACTGCAAATTCTGATAAAAGCCTTAGGAACAAAAATTATATGATACTGATACCCCTCCTTTCATTTCTTCCTTTATGAAAGAAAAACCTTATCATGTCATGCTCTAAAGAACCAGAAGAAGGCAGGAGATGCACGTGGTTGAGAAGAGCCAACAGCTCAGGATTCTGTTACATAAAGAAGTTTTTTAGATCATATCTTACTTCTACTTTGCTGAACCTAAATGGATCGTTTCAGACTTCATTCAGAATTTTTTCTACAAAATAAAGTAAATAAGTAGGTGGATTACAGTTTCACTACACAGGAATGACTCTAACTTTTGTACAGTCTACATATTGATGAATGCTATATTTTGAATTATTAGCTATATACTGTCAATATCAAACATTTAAGTGTTGGTATAAATTATGACTATTCAGGTGCTTTATAACCATGATATGGCGTGCAGAATTCTAAGATAGTCCTCAAGATTTCTCACCCACTGGTTTACATGTCCTGTATTAATTCCTGAATTGCAAATCTGGTGGATTTTATTTTTCTGATTAGATTGTTCTATATGGCACAGGTGGAATGAACACAGGGAGGTTTTCTGGGTAGATCTGACCAAATCACATGAATGTTTTTAAAAGTGCAGTTTGCCTGATAGCCAGAGGAAGTCAAAGATTTGAAATCTGAGTACTACTTGATGTCCATGGTAGTCTTAAAGATTGAACAGTGGCTCCCGGAACTGAGAGTCACCACTACTACCACAAGGAACTGAATTCTGCCAGCAGCAAGAATGAGCAAGCAGAGCCTGTGAAAACTTAGTTTGTTCTATACTTTTATTTTATCTTTAAATTCAGAAAATCAACTCAGATCCTTCCAGACCTCTGGCCTACAAAGACTGTGACATCATAGCTAGGGAATTCCTCTATTTCTTACAACAATGGTGAAATAATAATTATACCTATTTCTTTTTTTCCAGCTTTATAGAGTTGTGTTTGAGAAAAATTGTATCTATTGAAGGTGTATGATGTGATGATTTGATGTTTATGTATGCTGTGAGATGATTACCACAGCCTAGCTAAAATATTCTTAATTTCAAAGTTACTTTTTGTGTGTATGATAAAAACACTTAAGATGTAGTCCCTTAGCAAATTACAATTCTACAATACAATATTTGCACAGTGATGTTTTACATTAAATTAAATTCCCAGAAATTTTACTCATTTATAACTAAATTTTGTTCCCTTTGACCAAAATCTCATTTCTTCCACTTCCAAGGCCCTGACAACCACTATTTTATTCTCTATTTTTGTGAGTTTGATTCCCTTAAATTCACATGTAAGTGAATGCTACAATATTTGCATTTCTCCATCTGGTTATTTCCTTCAGCTTATTCTAGTTAGTTGTGTTATACTCCAGGTTCATCCACTTTATTGCAAATAGTAGGTTGTCCTTTTATAGCTAAATAATATTCCACTATCTTTCTATATAGACACTCTAATCTATCTACCAGTATTCATATTTGTTATCTATTAATTCAACAGTTACTTAGATGCCTTCCACATCTTAGCTTTTGTGAATTGCACTGCAAAGATGTAGAAGTACAAGCATAAATTCAAAACACTGTTTTCATTTCCTCTGGATATATACCCAAATTATGATTGCTCAAAGAAAAGGTAGTTTGGAAGTTCTATTTGTAATTTTTTGAAGAAATACAATACTTCTTTATTTTTCCATATCGCTATTTCAATGTTTCTAGTATGAGGTGATATGTGTGTACATTGTTGTTCTGATTTGTCTTTTCTGATGGATAACATTGTTGAACATTGGCTGTTTCTTTGTTTTCATTAGGAAAATATATATTCAACTTCTTTTTTTTTTCCTCTTGGGTTGTATGGGTTACTTATTTACCTTTTTGTATATAAAAACATTTCAAATCTCTATTTTGTAAGTATTTTCTTCCGTTCTATAGGCTGCTTTTCATCTTTTTTTCTTTTGTTTTTGTTTTTTTTTTTTCTTTTTTTTTTTTAAAGAGACTAGGTCTTGCTATGTTGCCTGGGGTAGTCCCAAACCATGGACTCAAATGATCCCTAAACTCAGCTTCCCAGGTAGCTGGGATTACAGGCATGTGCCACAATGCTCAGCTATTTTTTTGAGACTAGGTCTCACTATGTTGCTCATGGTAGTCTCAAACCCATGCACTCAAGTGATTCCTTGGCCTCCACCTCCCAAATAGCTGGGATTACAGGCATGTGCCACCACACCCAGCTGCCTTTCATCTTGTTGACTGCATTCTTTGCCATGTAGAAATTCTTTGGTTTGATGTACATTTCTTTATTTTTTCATTGCCTAGGCTTTTAGTGCCATATATAAAACAGGAATTGCTAAGACCAAAGTCAAAGAATTTACTCCCTTATGGTTTCTTCTAACAGTTTTATGTTTTCAGTTCTTACATTTAAATCTTCAATCCATTTTTGGAAATTTTGGTGGATGGTATAAGGATCCAATGCCTATTATGTTTATACTTAAAGTGAGAAACTGATGTATATTATAGCAACTGTCAAATAATACAGAAAGTAGAAAAATCTAGATTTGAAGGTTGGCAAAATGAACCCTGTGTTCTCCTGTACTGAGTTTGTTTTCTTTTAGAGGGAAACACTGGTAATTTCATAGCAAAACACTTAAAAGTCATCAAGTATCAAAGCAAAACATACCATAATTAGGATTTCTTCTAGGATATTTTAAAAACTTTTTCCAAAAATGTATACTCAAGGATTTAGTGATGGCAACTGGTAAGACTGAAAGACACAGGACTTAAAAGCAGGTGATCCTGCCTCCATTATTTATTGAGTAAGTGAACTTCATTAACTGGGGATATTCTATCCATAAATAATGCTATGAAATCCACCATCCTAGATTTACTGTAATATTTGGAAACCATTTAATATAAAATATTCAACAAGCATTGGTAGTATTTTTGAAGATTACTTGAAAAAGTCATCAAGGTTTCACAATCAAAATTAATGAAAATAATGTGGTATTTATAAATATACATACATAGCTATGTAACTAGCACATTTCTATTTTTAAAGATCATATAAATATACCCAGATAAATAATCAGAAAATGTTTAAGAATATACACTCAAATGTCAAATCTTAGGTTTTAGGATTATATGATCTTTTATATTTTTATTGTCTCGCTAAATATTTCTAAATATACTATAATTGTCGTTTCATCAAAAGTTATTGAATTTATGTTATTCTTTGTTTAAATGAAAAGTTTTACAAAAAGTATTGTATCCTATAGGAAATATCCCTCTATTGCCTCCAAATGCATTCCTAGAGCACTAGAACTCCCAGCATTTGTACTTAATCTGATTATCATGTTTGAAGGTTTTCTTCTTTCTCTCCCTTGTGCTATCCTTTCTGTCAGGGACTACCTCTTGTCCTTTTCATTTTTAGTCCCTGACCCATTACCTGTCACCTAAAAGAATCCCAATCAACTCTGGGTTGTTTCTCTTAACATTGCAATAACAACAAAAAATAAAGAGGAAAAAAAATCATAATTGTCTCAGGACCTGTTGAATTTTTGGTCATGGTTTAAAAATGTGTCTTTCCACTGGTATAGTTTTTTGCTATTTCCAGGATCTTAATTCCACATTAAAATCGTCGATCAGAGAAAGATAGAAGCACCTTCAACTTTTAGTAAATACCAAGCCCTAAATTAAATACAAGTATGCAGATTGTGTCTGTAAACAATTTGGTTAATCTAAAAGCAAAAGTGATTATCCAATTAAAGTGAAAAAGAGAAGACTTAATTTAGAATGTGCTCATTTCTAATGAGTATGAAAAAAACGATAACATCATGGAACAGGTGTTGCGAGAGAAAGGGGGAGAGGGAGGAGGGAGACGATGTATTTATTTAACAAGGACCTCAGGATAAGACAGAAAGCAGAAATAAAGCAGAAATCTCAGAGCTATACTGATATTGGCCCCAGATAGTCACTGATTCTTTTGAAGAAAGGCTGCAAAAGCTGCTGATGAGGTTTCATACTGTGAAGAGAGTATCAATACATGTTTTGTTGGGCACCTTCCCTGGGGAATTTTCAGACACCACACATAGTCAAAGAGGTCTCATAATTTTAAGTCATCCTTTCCTGCATCAGTAAAATTTCTCAGTGGGAGTATTTGGCCTCACAGATAAAAGCAGGACTTGGGCAAGCTGGCAGTCCAGTGAAGATGTGGTCTTGCCACAGCCTTGTGCTCTTTTTTCCTTTGAGACTAGGTCTCACTATGTTGCCCGGGGTAGTCCCAATTCTGTGGACTCAAGCAATCCCCAGCTTCAGTCTCCCAGGTAACGGGTTGCAGGCACACACCACCATGCCCTGCTGCCTTTTTTTTTTTTTTTCTTTTTTTGAGACTAGGTCTTGCTATGTTGCCCAGAGTAATCTCGAACCTGTGAACTCAAGCGATCCCTCCCCTTGGACTACACCACTACAGGCGAACACCACGTCGCCCAGCTGGTCTTGTGCTCTTAGAGCCTGTGCAGCAGAGCAAAATCAGTAACTCCTGAAAGTGAGATAGGACTGTGTTGACCATTAGGTATGACAGCCACAGGAACAGGACCCTCATCCAACTATCAGCCGTCCGAGAGGCTGCTGCCAACTCCCTTCCAAGGGAGGATGAAGACAAAGACCAAGACGAAGAAGAAGGAAGAAGGAAGGAATCAGGTAAGCCATTCTTCAGGCTCATATAAGACTTTATTTCTGTCCCCCTGTGTCTCAAATTGTGTGACAGACTTAAAGTTTTAGCATCATGGTATCATTTCAGTATAACTTATTGTTTTGATGTAAGTGGTTAGGAGTTCAGCATAGGTTTGAGTTCACTAAAACATTACCCACTTGGAAATCAGTAACACTACAATTGAAATGGCTCAATTCCCACTTGGTCCCACATGGCATGCTCACCACTTTGCACATATTATGTTACATAAACTTTATAGAGGCCTAGGATATTGTAGCTGGCTATCTGCTAATTTTGCCTGCTAATATTTATTCATTCTAAGCCTGTTTAATAAACCTCGATATCCTCCTGGGAAACCATTCCTTCTCTACTTTGTTAATTAACTTCCTGTGAACTGAGAGTAGAGGAAAAACATGTGATAAGTCTAAACCAATCAGCTGTTCTTAAACAATATGAATGATAATAACATTGTCCCTGGAACTTCTCAGAAAATAATTCTATTTTACTAGGTGCCTGAATTAAGGATATATACTTCAGAGTTGCTGGTTTTGGTATCTTAAGAGACTCAGATAAAGTATCCTCATCTCCCCAATAAAGACTGAAGAGAAGCTATAAAAACATAGGTAGAAATCGGATGCAGATGATATTATTTGAATCCTAGATTGAACTTTCTCTGAAGTTAATGACCAGCTTTGATTTGTTTGGTTATAAAAACTGTTTAAAATATTCTTTTTTTCACTTAAGCCAGTTTAGGTCAGGATTTCTAGCATTTGTAACAAAATAGTTATTGTTGCATTCCATGTTAAACATAAATCCCGGAATCTTATAGAACTCAAGTAATTTAACTCCAACCCATACTGTTATAAATTATGGAACCACTAAGTTCTATACTCACATTTAGAGATCTTGACAGCAAAATTTTCCATGTTTGAGAAATTTTATCATCAATTGGTTCAGGGAATTCACACAAAGACACACAGGGTGAAGGGTGTTGGTTTGAGATCTTTCTTTTCTGTTTTTCACTCAACCAAGTAGTAGGACCAGCTCTGTGGCCTGCACCAACCCAGTGTTTTTCACAGAGCAGAAAAAAATATTCTACCTTACACTAAGAACCTGATTATTTCTCAGTGGAACAAAAACCAAGTGAAACAAAGCCGGGGGGCGGGGGGAATCAGAAATATTTTATTATGATTATTTTTTTGTACCTGAACATGTGCAAAGGTAGTAAATTGCTTTCAGGAATATAGGACATAGAACTCCCCCCCTTTAAGAACCTATTTTCTGTCAATCTTATTACCGTTTCTGTTTAAGAATCTGTAGAAAAACAGATTAAGACTACCCAATGGTTGTTCCTTCCCATGCAGTGACCTATATACAATGGTAGCTGCAGACTTGAAGAACAGGGACAGAGGTCACTTGTATGTCTTCAGACTACTGTGCAATCTCATACTGAGTAGCTGTAAAATAAGAGGTGGGCCCATCTTTTCACCTTGGCTTCCTTATTTGGCCCCAGCCTTCTTAGCAGCAGCCTGCTCTTTCTTTGCAATCTCCCAGGCTCTCTGTAGAAGTAGAGAACAGGCATGGCCCCTTCCTCCCATACCCCCAAGGACACTCATGTGAAATGGTGCCAGGAATGCACAGAACTTTGGTGTCCACCACATCAGGCCAGCTGGATGAGTTCCCTTATTGTTGCAGCATGCCCACACAGCATGGGAGGGGGTGTGACACTGAGCATTACTGGGCACCTTGACATAAAACCCCTCTGTGAGAGGCTGGTAGTCAGCCCTGGGATCAGTAACCACCAGAGGCCTTGATTCCTGGGATGTTGCCTGAGTCTGGCTAGCAATACTTATGGAACTAAAGAGCTCACGATGAGAAGGGACTCCAGTAACACAGCAACAGTGAGCACAGCTTGCTGGCCAGTATCCCTGGAGACTATAACATGGACACCAGCCAGGTTTTCAGTGGCAAAGTGGTACAAGAACCCTATAAAAGCTTCTTACAGGTTCTCTTAAACTGATGATGTTGATGGTATCACTTTCCCTTTTGTAGATGTACTGGTCCATTTGGGAGTTAAGTTTGGTGAAATCTAAATGGGTTTCTGCTTTAAAAATTTAAGGATGTCCTCCTTCAGTTTCATGATATTAATTACTCTAGACTTTTGAAAGTTTCAATTTAATTGGCAATAGATAGCTCTGGGACTGGACTGTCCTAAGATCCTGGGCCTTGGTCATTGACATGGCCATTGATATTATTTAAGTTATTTGTACATGTGTAGTCATAAACTATATTTTCCCAAGATATGTTCATTGCAGAACACCATCAAAGATGCCCTTTGAACATATTCTTGGTTGTACCAATAGAAATTTGACTCTGGTAAAGGAGAGAAGGATGGTATTGGTAGGGTGGTGTTTAGTTGCTATGTTGACAATTGGTTAAGCACATCCCTCGTTAAAGGGAGACCTAGTGGAGCTGGGAGTACAGTAGCAGTTGGGTTGAAGAGAAGCCGCTTCCTCCCAGGGACCTCTAGAATTCCATCATGACACAACTGTTGCCAAATGTCATCACCACACCACAGTGGATTCCAAATTGTTCCTCTTCTCTTACTTTACTGGTTCCAGATTCCAAACTCTTTTTAGGAGAATTTTGGGCAAGCTTAGGTCACTTCCTCAAAGTCTAGTTGATACCTTTCAAGGGAAATAACTATCTGATCTTTTGGTTTCTATATGTAAAGACTCAACACAGATCAATCTTTTCAGACAGTAAAATAAATGAATAAACAACAATGATCTACTTCTCTTGGTAAAAGGAAGTAAATAAAGAGCAGAGGAAAACTAACATTATTGTTTCCTCTTGGAGAGTCATAATTCTCTTTAATGTGTTAACGATGTTGAGAATTCTTACACCAAAACAAATGAGATGAAAGTGTCAGAAACTTGTAGGTAGGAGAGACCCCAGCCTACAACCCCAATTTGTGATCCTCCATGACATCATAGACATCACAAGTCAAAGAGCAGGTACACATTAACTTTTTTCTAGAACATTCTTCCTCCTGTTTCATTGATTTGGTTTTTTCTCATCTTTCTGGTATTCCTTTATATAGTTCTCCAGAAGTTTATACTTTTCTGTAATACTGCTATTCTGTAATACCTTGTAAATTCTTTCCCACTTAACAAATATCTCAGCTTATATGATTCCTTATTTAATTATATATCTGCACCATGGATTATATAAAAGAAACAACAGGTGTGTGTGTAGGATATATATCTGGGATAAATTTCTTGAGAATTTTAGCCATCGCCTAAGAAGGTTGATGATTTCTTGTTTCCTACCATGTAAATATCAGTGTATTCATTTCCTAGAGTTTGTGAAATAAAGTACAATACATTTGGTGACTTAAAACAGAAATTTTTCTCTCATAGTTCTAGAAATCAAGGTGTTGATTAAAGATCATTCTCCCTTCTAAATCTGGTAGAGGAAACTTCTTGCTTTTTTCAGCTTCTGGCAGTCTGAACTGTTCTTTGACTTATAAAAACAGCACTCAATCTCTGCCCTTGTAGCTACATGACCTTCTCCTTGGGTCCATCTTTATCTGTTTTCCCTTCTTACACGAATTTCAGTCATATTGGAGTAGGGGTTGATTGTAGGGACCTCATTTTAACTTATTTTACCTTCAAAGGTAAGAGTATCAAGTAAAAGTATATCCACAAGTTCTGTTTAGGTCTTTGGCATATCATTGTGGTGACAGAATTTAACCCATAACAGTAAAGTTTTATTCACCAGATACACACACGGTATCCTAAGAACTTTAAGGCACAACATATATAAGTAGTTACTTTATATTTAGATAGATAGATGATAGACAGATAGGTAGATGATGATAGATAAATGATAGGTAGGTAGGTAGGTAGCAGACAGACTAGACAGTCAGACAGACATTGAAAAATGATAGAAAGATGTATGTTTGGGTGTGCCACAAATAGCCCAGAATTTGAGAAGAGGACCTTATATGTTTCTGTTGCTATGCTATTTTCCAGGAGGTTTAGGAGTAAAAGAGGAAGTGCTAGAAGGCATAAAAAGACAAATCTACTGTAAATCCCTACTCTTAAGGAAAGGTTAAGAGAGATAAATTGTTTATCTCAGCACTCAAAGAAATGGGAATGAAGAATAAACTTAGATTTAACTTTAACCTGATTTAGTATCTGTTTGGTCAAAAATCTACCAAGAGAGGATCAGAAATAATCTCGCTATTTCAGGAACAAGAATATACATTCACATCTTTCTTCTTCTGTGAGTTTCTACCCCTCTCCTTTTGTCTTTTTTCCAGTTTTCCTACAGCCCCAACTAAAATAAAAAATGTTTCTCCTCTCTGCAGGAACCTGGACCTCTTCCTACCTCCTGCCTAGTTTAATCAATAATTTTCAATGATGACTGGGCAGCAGAATGATCTGGAAAATTTTAAATTCAAGTGGAATGGTCATACCCATGGAGTTTCTGCTTCAGAGTCTGTGATTATATTGCAGGATTAGAGTGAGTGGTATCTCCAATGCTTAAATATGGTAGTTCCAGCATTAACTTCATGTGCAAATTCTTAAGACTAAATAATTTATTTGACAAACATGCCTTAAGTATTAAATGTCTTTCATAGACTTTGATTTTTGGACTGTCTTCTTCCTTATATGACCCGAACAATTTACAACATTTCAGTCTCCCTTTATCCAGCTCCCTAAATTTCTACCTTTGTCTACCTCACAAAGAGACTGAGTCGCTAAAGGATAGAGATTATTTCTTGTGTCTCTGGTTTTGAATTATCTACCATAGACTCAGCACACAGTATGTCTTTACTGCATTTACTTAAATGATGGATTGTTTTATAGCTTGAGTTTTGAGGAAGTAGCCAATTTCTCCATTCTCAATGGCTTAGTCTCACAGCCTGAGACCAATCTAAGTCAAAACATTAGCTAAATTCTGGCTACATTTCCCATGCTAATTTAAATATATATATTTAAAGATATAGATAGATAGATATTGATATAGATAGATAGATAAACATCTATATAGATATATGTATATATCTCTATCTCTATCTATCTATCTATCTATCTATCTATCTATCTATCTATCTATCTATCTATCTATCTATCTATCTATCTATCTATCTATCTATATCTATATATATCCCTTTCGATCTCAGCTACTGATGGTGAGACTATGAGGTAACAGAGAGTTCCTTTTGTCTTTATGGAATACAAAAGTGATACTAATGCCCAGGAGAGATCTGAGGTCTATTTCTATAACTTCTTTGAATTATCAATTTTCTGTTAGGCTTTGTTTTGAATTCCAGGATTCTGATAGAACAGGTCCTGTCTTTCAGAACTGACTGTTCTGCAAGATCTTTGAAAAAGTAGCTTTATTAAAATAAATACATTTAAAGCCAAAACAACTTCGGTGCTTCTAGAGGTATTTCCTAGAAAGGAGTGTGAAAAACAAGTCAACTACTTAAGAACCCTTTTGTTATTTTTAATGAGAAGTAATTTTATTTCCTATTACGGTGACCTTTTTAGCAGAAGGGTGAGTCTTGTTGAAACAATTGTTCAGTTTCCGGGTAATGTGGTGTTTGCTCCTTTGACCTGATGCCTCAGTGTCCCTCACAGTAAGTTCTCAGCTAACCTTCAGGTGCTCTGACCCTATGTGCCAGGGCTGTTCACTTTGATATTGGGTCAAAAGGGGCATAAGCTGCCAGCTAACAAGCCACAGGGGGATTATAAGAAACTTCTTAAAATGCGGCTTCTGCCACCCAACTTTTGTTACCTGCACTAGTAGTTGCTATTTAGATGCAGTTTAACAACAGTGTTTTATTTACAAGGAAAATTAACTAAGAAAACAAAAGTTTTTAAAGCTACAAGTGGGTAGTTATTTTACTCCAGCCACCATTTTCAGTCCTAAAGGTTTTAAAGATACATTCTTAAGATGGTACCCTTGGCCCCTCCAAAACTGAGGCAGGCAATCTGCAAATTTTTCAGCATCTTCACTTCTCTAGTGCTTTGCACTGCTTTACTTTCCCAAAGCTCTCTCTCTCTCTCTCTCTCTCTCTCTCTCTCTCTCTCTCTCTCTCTTTCTTTCTCTCTCTCTTTCTCTCTCTTTCTTTCTTTCTTTCAATTTCTAATGCACAAATCAGCTTTCCAAATCCCTGGCTATCTCCAAGTACCAGCTCAATATGCCACCTTGCTTCAGTGCCACACTCTCCATACTGGCTCCTCTTCTGCCAGTCACCATAGCTCCTTGGCACCACCAGCTACTCTTCCAGGGATCTTACCCTGGCCAAGCCATGTAAGCCTGTTCTCTCAGTCAGTCATTCTCATCTCTTCCTTTCCTTCTATCCTTGCTCCTTCCTTTTATTTACCTTTTGGGGCTTCTGGCTTCTTCTTTCAGGGTCTTTCTCTCAAACTCCACCCACCAAAGTACTCTAGTGCCAATACAATTTTTTTAACTATGTCACTCACAACCCTATATCAACTTGAGTTTCAATTTTTCACAAATTTGTGTTAAAAAAAAAAAAACAAACCTCCCTACATTTTAATGTTTCATGGAATTTATAGTATGGAAACAAAGGCTAAATAACTGGAAGACAGTGTGATACAAAAGGAAAAGGCAGAGACCTAGAAATCACAGGATCTGAGTCCCTGCAAGATGAAAATGCTGAGCACATGTCTATATACACTCTGGGGAATAAAAGAGGATCAGATATAAGTATTTAATATATAGCACTCAGTTTTTAAATTCATGATTTTCCTATTTTCACTAACTTAGTCACATTCAACCTCTGCCTAATTGTTATATATAAACTAATCTTCATCTTTTTTTATATTTATATTCTGGTCATAACCGTTATGAAAAAGAAACAATATAAATGAAGCAGAGATACAATTGGAAAGCATAATCTTAATTCAAAAAATATATTCTGGAAATTATCATTTATACAGCAAAATATTTTGGCATACCTCCTATATGACTGCTATAGTAAATCTTAATTCCGCTCCTCAAAATACTGGCAGTCTAGTCAGGAGGCTAGACATTTTCATAAAGAGTTCCAATATGAAGCTGGTGTTGATATAGACCATGCGAAAGATACAGATATTGACTGTGGGCATCCAAAGAGGAGCTATTCTTCTACCCTGGAAGATCAATAAAGGTTTCTAGAAGGAAGCAGTGATGGGACTAGAAGGGGGTGCAAAGGACACCATGCATAGTTTAGGAATCTGTAAGTGTACACATTGTTTGACATCATCCGTTTGCTCTGAGTAAATTTCTCAGACCAGGAGGCTCCTGAAGAGTAATGGACACCATTTCTATCAAAGACTGGGTCATTCAGTAGCAGTAAAGTGCTCTAAATCAAGATGCCAGAGAAGGGGGAGCTGCCTGAGATATAACCCTCCCCACAGTTGTTCACCACCTTAAGTGGTGAACCCCCTTAGAAACCCCACTCACTTATAATTAACTTTGTTTAACTCACCACAAAACAAACAATTAGAAATGAGGTGTTAGAATAGTTTCTTTGGAGCTTGATGCTCTGCAGTCCTCAGAGTATCTGACTAATTGAATAAAATGCATATGAAAGATTCAATTACTGTCTTTGCTCTTTTTCATGTTCTGGAATGTCAGGGAAAGAATCCAGAATTGTCCTAGAAATAGTAGCCTATTAGCCATTGTGTGGAAGACTGATAGGGTGTAAATGGAGACACTAGAGAGGAAAGCCTCTTCAGTGAAAACAATAACTTGAACAAAAGCACTAGAAGGGCAAGCAATAGGTACATTTGGATAAGAATTCAGTTTTGGTAGAACAAGAGTGTCACTAGAAGAGAGAAGTGAGAGAAAATGATCAGTCTCATGGGTATATTGTTATTTTAAAGTCTATGGTCACGTAATTTAAACATTCTAGTAAGTTTTTGAATTGACCTCAAATAACATGAAGCTGGAATGTGTATTGGAAAATAATAAAGTCTGGCTGAAAGATGACTTGTTTTTGACTGAAGTCTGGCCAATTAAAATCTGGACTGAGCATATATACTGAGCTACATCAATAGAAGTTCCAAACAACTGGACTGAGAGTATCATGATCCAGACAATGCTTTCTTTTGAACATTTCCAAAGTCGGTATTGAAACAGCGATGAAAAGAGAAAATTAATTCCTTGAAAACCAGTTATATGACTAGCTATTTGAAACCAAGTTGTCCAAAACAGGCCTTTGTTTTGATGGGTTTGTGAAAACTGGCCACAATTTGTGGTCCATCTAAAATATTATTTCATTAAACCTTATACTTCCTAATGTTGCTCCAGAGTTTCCTTTTCTTTCTTCTATTTATATATATTTACTCTTTTGGTGACTTCATAAGCCTCTTGGTTTTAAATGCCATCCATTTTTGACAATGATCAAATAAAATTTAATATGTGTGCATATATGTGTACATATATATGTACACAATTCAGTATATATGTCTTAAATGTCCATCCCCTCAACTGCTTGAGTAGCTGATTGACATCTTTATCAAAGATATATAAAACTTAATTTCCAATCTTCCTCTCCGAAGATGCTCAAATATCAACCTTCCCAACCTCAACTAAAGCTTTTTCTACCATTCTAATTTCTCTCACTAAAAACCTTGGCATAATCCTAGGTTGATTCTTTCTCTCATACTATATTCAGTCACTGACTAGGAAATTATCTCTATTTGAAAATAATCCTCCACACTTCTAATTCTCATCCCTTTCATTGCATTCCCACTATTAAGACCAAAAATATCATTCTAAATGTTAATTTGTTTTTACATTTGACCCTCTCCAATAGTCCCAGTCTAATAGTATAATAAAGTAACCTTTTATATATGAAACTCAAATCATATCACTCTTCTGCATGAATCCCTGTAGTATCACCCTGTGCTAATAGTTAAAGCCAATGACCTTACAATGGTCTATGAAGTTGATGTTATCTGCAATGTACTGTCCATTCCTGGTAACTCTGATCCCCTCATCCACTGAATTTCTATCCTAAATCATGCTGCTGACCTTGTCATTCCTCCAATAGAACTCACTCTTGAGACAGAACCTATCCACTTGTTTCCTCTGCTTGGTGCTTTGAGATATGCTCATGGCTTACTTCATCTACATACAGCTTTGCTCAAGTATTACCTATTCAGTAAAACTCATTGTGATTGTTCCATCTGAAATTTCAACTACACTGCCCTCACTCCCAGACCCTCTTATTTGGGGCACATTGTCTTCTCATTTAGTATTCCTAAGGTTTATTTTTTGATTTGTATCCTTCCTATAATGGAATGAAGCTTTTTTGAAGTCTTGCAATATATGTTGTTGGGATGACTATTTTAAGTGACTCCAAGAATGTCTTACAATAGATGCTGAAAGAGGAGCTAATAAATGAAATTAATTAAGAGATCATTCTTTAACATCCTTTCTATCTACATTTATCCTTTTAGTCCCTGATACCTGTAACCCCTTATAGAAGTCTTTGTATTTGTATATGTAGGAACTCATGAAATAACTGTGTCATGAATTTAATTGTCTTCTACATTTCAGTGGTTCTTTTAAAGTCACATAATTTACATATCAGTAAGATTTTAAAAAAACAAGCAAAACACTTTGCATTTATCTAGTGATGTCAATGAAAAACACCATCTTTTTTAAAGTCAATGTTTCTTTTATAAAAAGTATCAACAGCATTTGGGACCTGGATTTCTTAGATGAGAGGCTTTTAAACTGTTTTCCTATCCTTCTTATGGTTCTGAGGAAATAATACAAGGGATGCTGAAAGTGTTAACAGAAGATTCGTAAGATACTTTCATCCCGAGCCATCAAGGGTTCTATTTGAACTTCTCTGAATTTTTTCTCACCTCCCCAGCCAGCTCTGCTATTTCTGTTGCCCATATTGTGCTTTTGAGCAATGTTTTGTTGGATTAAAAGATTTCAGAGCAAAAAAGAATTTTGAAAACAACAAAATTAGGTCATTTTCTGGACTCTACTTATTTTGATGTGTATAGACATCATTTTTCCTTTCATTGCTTGCCAATTCTGGAGTTAAATGGAATCATACTGAATATCAAAAATATGAGATTTTAAACATTTGTTTTTATACTGACATTTTCTATTTTTTAAGAAGGGGGACAAGGGATTATTTTCGTACCAACCATACATCAAACTACAGCCTTATTTAATATGTTTTTGCTTTTTTTTTTTTTTTTTGCCATTCTATCTTTCCCTTGGTAGACTGAATGGCTGAATGATAATTGCTACAATAGTGTCCAGGAAAATTCATGTTTGCTATTAAATAGAACCGATAGGGAATGAAGAAAAAAATCAAAATGACAGAATTCATCATGTCATAACATGTCATGCTGTCAGAATCTTTAGTTTGATGTCTAAAAAAGGGGGGGCCTCCTACAGATGTGCTACAACTAGCAATTTTGAGTCATCCAAGAATATTTAACATCTACTCATATTTTATTACTTGCTTGCTTGGTTACTTGCTTGGTGCTTTCCTTTCTCATTTATTCCTTCTTTGATTTGTTATTATCGACAAAAATACCTTAATATGTATCATGTTCCTTTTTATTTAATTGTCTGATCCCCTTTTTTCCAGGAAAAGAAAACAGAAATGTTGGAAGTTCCTTCTCTGCCCCTCTCTCCTCTGCAGTTTCCATTCTTCAGCAGATACTGTGTACCTACATATAGTGTGAACCTTTTGCAATCAATTGCAAAGTGATAGTGTTTACTTTTCAGGAAAATGTGATTTTTGTGAGTGAGATATGACATTTTTAGAATCTTCCAATGCCCTAATTGATCCTTAAGTTTGCTTTCATGTTATGAGAACTTTTAAAATACTGATGCTTAGGCTCCAGTTAGGACCAATAAAATCAAAATCTCTTCCAAAGTCCAGGCACTGGTAGTTTTTGGTCATTCTGTGGATCTTTCTGTTGTGTTATTAGTGTTGAAAACTACTTTATTGGAGGACCTAAAAGTGGACTAGACATTTATTTTAAATTTAGTTGCCAATTTCTAATATGAAGAGAAATATCAAAATGCAAGAATGACTGAATTAGCTTTGCCTTGCCTTAGAGAATAACCAGAGGTGAAATATCTGTGAATTTGATGAAATATAAGCTCTTTAGAATCCCTGTAGCTCTTGCCCCCATGGGATTTGGAGTTGCTAAGAGTAGGATTTTGCCCCATAGGGTAAGTTAGGTAGCAACCAGAAACCATCTCTTATGTGAGCCTGTGGTTCCACAGGCAAAATAGCGAGACCTAGCCTAAAAAAAAAATTACTTAAATATTGCCTAAAGAAATATCAGTAAAAGGGACCTGAATTATTTAGTCTGTGGTAATTTGTCATTTTTTTTAATTTTACATGAATACTGATTTTCAAGCCTAAATTTATGTTTGCAATTTTCCCTTCAATTACTCAAAAGAAGACCCACACATTGAATATGCTTAAGGCTGTATCAACATGAATCTGTCTCTAAGTGGAAAACATTTGAAGAAAGCACAAGCAATTGCTGGTTATATTCCTAACTACATAGTTAAATGTTAGAAATTCAATTAAGAAAGATGAGCTGATCATTGGGGTGAAGGTGCTCAAGTCTCAGATTTCTCTGCAAACTCCAACTTGTCTTCCACTTGCTTCAAGAGAGATCGTTACTGACTTTGCTGTGATCCTCTAAGTCCCCTATGCAACCTATTTCCCACATTTCCCAATGAAGTATGTGAACCTTAATTTCTACATAAAATTATTTTAATAAGCCTTCCTGCTATATAGAGAAGGCAATTCTAATTCATGTCACCTAGTTTTATCATAACCTATATTGTGTTTTTCCTATATTAACAGAGGTGTATGAATCTATTATAGTAATTACATCACTGTCCTAGACATGTGTCTATATATCTGGATGTCTGCTCTTGCAATTTCTGCAAGAAATATGGGAATTAAGAAGCACTCCACAAATAATTGCAAAATGATTTTAGAGAAGACTTCTTTTAAAGGGAACTCATAAAGGAAGTGTCACAACCACTTTAATCTCTCAACTAAATTATTTCATATAGAATGAGTAGAAATTTGAAATGAAGCTAAGAAATCAAACTGAGTGAATGGTTTTTCTTCAGCTACCAGCAACCATAATGAGTCTGTGCTTACTTTTGATGATAGCCAGAGAAGTCCTCACTTTTCTGTTACCATACATGGCTATGCAATAAAAAGTAGCTGTCACCATTGGCAACGTGTTCATACTCCTTCAATATTTGAAGATTCAGCCTCTCAGAAAGGAGATATTTAGGGAGAAGAGATATTATACCTCAATCAATTCTTTAATAAATTTTCTATATTTATAGCCTGTGTTTGACATGTCTGAAAAGCACCAAAGGATGCCAGCTTTTCAAGATTTAGTGGAGGAGGAAGTATACTAGAAAATAATGTCTGAATGGTTGCTTTTTTTCTTTTTAACCTGAAAATACAGGTAAACCCTAAGCTTTCTAGCTGATATTCAACTGGAAAGCAATTTGTAAGGAATTTAAAAGATAAAACTAGGCTTTTGTTTCTTATGAATCTCAGTAGCCAGAGAACAACAGCAGTAAATACTACTTTCAAAAGTCAAATTGTTTGAAGAAACCAGAGGTTACAGGGCCCTGTTTTTTCTTTCCTGGAGACAATATACAAACTCAAGTATTTGTGCATGGATGATAGCTGAAAAAAAACAAAACAAAACACAGTCATCAAGTTAGCTCCACAGTGAGGGGGAAAAAAACTGAATAAGAAATATGTTTGTGTGTTTAGGGAGTAAAATGATACAAAACACTTATCTGTCAAAAAATCTCAGTCTTGTTTCTACCCTGAGCCCTGAAAGCACAGACAGCTACATTTAATTGCATATATCTTTTCAGTATTTTTATGCAAACGTTAGAAAATATGGTCACACCTTCTGTTTCCTCTTTTAAATAAAAAGCAGCATATTAATTGACCTAAAGCTTCCTTTTTTCACTTACTATATCTTATAAAACACTTCATGCTTATAAATATTTTTTACAACTGTTTTGTTTACAACTATATAGTATTTTCTATTATAGGTATACCACTATTTCACAATTCTCATATTGATGATACCACTTATTTCTAAAATTTTGCTTATATAATACTGGATAAAATACCTTGCACACATATAATCTTATACATGTGTAGATAGAGCAGTGGAATAATTTCAAGGAGTGGGATGCTGAAACAAGTTAAAGCATTTCTTATATTAAAAGAAATTATCAAACTACCTATTAGTCACTCTTAGTACACTTTTCCAGTACTACCTGAAATATATAAAAATGGCCTATTTTCCATAACTTCACCAAAATAGCTATTGTCAAACTTTTGGAATAATTGCTGATCTGATAAAAGACATGTAATGTTGAAATTTAGTTTTAAAGTCTCTTAGCACAGGAGAGAGTTAATTTCCTTTTAGATATTTAAGGGATATTTGAACTTTCTTATATAAACTTTTTGCCTTACCTTTTTCTTTTTAAATGTTTTACTGATTTCTTTTTGAAGGTAAAAGAGAACTATTTTTTAATGTGTTGAACTGCAGATATGTCTCCAATATTTTTTTCTCTTGGTTTAAATATGTATGTATGTATGTATGCATGTATGTATATGTATATATATATATATATATATTTGTGAGTAAATTTTTAAGTAATCAAACTTACCAGATTCTTACCTTTGAGCAAATTAGAAATGACATCATCATTCTAAAATTATGGAGAAATTTATCCATGTACTCTTTTTAAACTTGTGTGATATTTTTTCATTTAAATATTTAATGTAGATATTTATACTGATGTGAATATAAAGCATGACTTCAAATTTATATTCTGTAACCCCAAAACCCAGTTATTTTATAATCTTCTATACTATACTATCTGAAAATAGTGATGACTTTGCCTTTCCAATTCTTCAACCTCTAAGTTACTTCTTTTATTAAATTTTATTAAGATTCTAATACAACCTAAGATGGTCTAGACAACAGTGGGCATTTCTACCTTATTCCTATGTCTCTACCAAGCAGGTGTGTCTCTACCAAGCATGACAATGGCCTTTCCTTGAGATAAACATAATTTATTACCCTGAGGAAGGATCAATCAATTTCTATTTTATTGGGACTATGAAATCAAAAACTGATATAGAATTTAAAAAAATGCCTTGTCTACATAAAAGCATATGATCTATTTCAATTTCATAATTTATATACTATATTATATTAATATATTTTGCAATATTAACCAAATATTCATTTCTGTTATAAAACATACTCGGTCCTATTCTATGTGATTTTAAATGGGCTACTAAATTTTATTTGTTAAAATTCTATTAGTGATTTTTTATCAACATTAATGGCAAGAAAAATGCATAAGCTACTCTGTTACAATTTGTCATGTTTTGGTAGTATACTATACTAACTTTAAAGACTTTTTAATTTCCTTTTTTCATCTCAAGACCATGTTCCCATATGGCCTTTATCTGGAAGAAATAGTATCTTTTGAATTAGTTAATCCTTAAATAAATGATAGAATCTCCTGGGAAGCTTATCTCAGTATCTTTCTTTGTTGAAAGAGGACGATTCCATATACTACTTTCCCTATTTTTTTTCCTAAGAAACCAGTCCGTAAGCATACTATTTTTCCATTCTATTTTTGAAAAGAAAAATTATCATTTAGGTGAGTGATAATTAAGTTTCTAAGAATTGTATATGAATCGCCAAATTTGAGAAGTAAAGGGTTTTTCCACTTTTTTAAGCAATTATAAAGTGTGATTCCTTTTGTTTAATTCTTCCTGAAATCAATTATATATTACCATTTCCATTTTACAGATGAATAAGATGAAAGTCTAAGACAAAAATTTTGTCCATGGAACCGCAGGCCCACGTTGACCAGGGTACCACGGACTCAAGCAATCAATCCCCAGCCTCAGCTTCCCAGGTACCTGGAATTACAGGTGCGTGACACCATGCCCAGCTATTTTTTTGGATCTAGGTCTCGCTAAGTTGCCCCAGCCAGAATCAAACCGTGATCCCTGGTCCCTGCTGCAGCTTTCTAGGCTGCCTCTTACAAGCATGCGCTACCATGTGCAAATTTTCGTAAGAAAATAAATACCTGAGCATGCTTCAAAATTTTGTTCCTGTGACAAAGACAAATATTACAGATTGCACTGTTATACTCTGTTTTGCAAAAAAACAATGTATAATGTACATATCAGAAGTGTCACTATCACTTATGTTTAAAATTAAAAGGATACTAAAACAAACACTTATGTAATAACTCAGGTTGTTGGTATAACTGTATGCAACTGGTAGATAAAACAAGAAAAAGAATGTAGGGAACTCAGGGGCAGTGAAAGGTAGTTTTGGAACATGCTGGTCTCATAGTGAGAAACTCTCCAGTATAATCATCCTATCACTTGCTTCATGGAATCAGAGTAGGTCTGTTCTAAAGATTTCACAGTTTTGGTCAGGCACGGTGGCACGTGCCTGTAAAAGGCAGCCTAGGAAGCCACGGTGGGGACTGGGAGTCGCGCTTCGAGTCCCACTGGGACACCATAGGGAGACCTAGTTCCAAAAAATTAGCTGGGCGTGGTGGTGCGCGCCTGTAATCCCAGCTACTTGGGAAGCTGAGGCTGGGGATTGCTTGCGACTGTGGTACCCCAGGCAATGTGAGCCCGCGATTCCATGGGCAAAAATAACTAAACCTAGTCTCAAAAAAAAAAAAAAAAAAAAAAAAAAAAAAAAAAAAAAAAAAAAAAGCTTCATAGGTTTACCTAAAGATTTGGTTAACTTTCTGTAACAAATGTTACCTGTGACTGTGCTTATTTCCTTAAACAAAACCCAGACTCTTGTGATAAAAAGAATTGCAGAATTATTTTATGAATATCTTAACTGAAACTCATATGGAAATGGTGCTGAAACTCATATGGAAATGGTGAAATATTAAGCAAAAAATTGAGAGCTACCCCAAAATCTCATATAGGTTTATTCTCTCTTCTTCCAATAACATTTACACTCCAATCACTCTCCATCTGAAAACTCTATTAATTCTAACTCTATAATTATCAGTCTGAAAGATTTTCTTGGTAAGCCTGTATTATCTTGATGTTTTGTATCATGAATTAGACTATATTAATGTCAAGTTAATCTGTAACCACCAACAGTGTGTCACCAAATTATATAAATCCATAGAACAATTGTAAGAGAGGGAAGTGAAAATAAGTGAACTTATTTATGCACAAATTACACAGCACAACGAACTATCTTTTTATTCTGTGGCTGTCAAGTATCTCAGTGTCAGCAACAGCTCTCTCTGTAAATCAATTCAATATTGAATAGAACACGAGAAGATATATTTTTCTAAGATATTGGAAGAAAATTAAATATATTAATAATAATGATTTAGTGAGTTGGTGTTGAGTGTATAATCTTCTAATTGGTAAAGTTCAGAGGAAAATAAAATCAAGTCATTTTCCTGATTTTTAATAAATCTAACTATTTGATTGAATTAAATATATCAATTTTATATCAGCATACATATTAAACAAATACATAGTCATGCCATTCTCAAAATATTATATATAATTACATTTTGGGACTGTTTCCTACAATATCAATAAAACTTGTTTTTATACACCAATCACAGACTAGAAGATTTACAAATAAAGCTTTTCCAAAAGTAAAAACTATGACTCTCATATAAATATAAGATGAACATATATTTTAAATGTAGAAAAAATACTGAGAATATTAGTTATTGGTAAGGATGTGAACATTCTTTTACTGTGCTTAGTTAGGAATGCAAGCAGAACATCCACTTTGGAAGATAATTTGCGAGTTTTCAAAATTAAGTAGTTGTACCATAACATACAAAACATATGTATTTTTATAACTAATTTTAAAATTAGGGTCTGCACAAAAGCATGCATATTTATAATAATCATGCTAATAATTGTCCTAAAATGAAGCATCTGAGGTTTTCAATAGATAAATGAATAAACTGAATGAGTTATCAGGCAATGTAAGACATGGGTTGGGGGGAGAGTCTGTAGAGTATACTGCTCACTGATATGTCAGCATGAAAGATAATATGATTATCCATATATACGGTATTTTGGAAAAAAGCAAAACTAGAGATGATAAAAAGATCAGTAATTGCCAGGAATTTGAGGGGTAGAGGTAGAAGGGAGTAATAAATAATGGAGGCACAGAAAATTTTAGGATTGTGAACATATTCTCCATGATATTATAAGAATGGATCAGATTCAGGCTGTGACAGAAGAATCCACCTAAATTATAAGTATAGGCACCAGTGGGAGTGGGCCAAATGGTGCTGATATAAGTAAATTTGGAAGTAAGTGGCATCTACAGAACACAAAAACATTAATTTGGAGATATATATATATTATGAATATATTAATAATGTATATATATCTCCAAATTAATGAATATATATTCTTATGTTCAATGCAATAATTTGTAATAGCAAAGCTCTGAAAACAACCTAAGCACTTATGGAGAGATGACTGGATAGAGTGGTGTATATACACAATGGAACATGACTGAAAAATGAAACCTTGCCATTTGTGACAATAGGCATTGAATTGGAGGGGATTATGCTAAGCAAAATAAGGAGAAAGACAAATTTTAATAATTATACTCACTGTGGAATATAAAGAAAGCAAATCAAAGAATATGCAAAACCAAAAGAAAACAATCCTTGCTATCTGACCTCAAAATGGATACTACCAGAAAGGAAGAAATGCAGAGAAAGCAGGTAGGGATGGAGGTCAAATGGACTATAGTTGGGCAGTTGGTGTGTAATTAGTTACACATATCTGAAAAAGGGTGAACCTTACTCCTCACACAGTGCTATAAATCAACATTAGTGCAATAAAATGATATACATTAAACAATGATTTTTATATTTAAAATAACACATGGATATTATTAAAATAAAAGAAGTAAAAATAAACAAGTCAAAAAAAAGTGAGTGGTGTCTGAAATACTAAAAACTAAAGCAAATGTCCATATACTCTGTACTTTAGGCAATGAAATTATTTCTCATGGAAATATAAGTTAATTTTGAAATCACTATACATGTATATACTAGAGTTGAACAAAGTAAGTTGGTGATAAAAGGTAGGAAACAGGTATCACAGTACTGGAGTGGAATCCAAAAAGGTTTTCATAGCAGCAATATTTGATTTTTTTCTTATTTTTTATTTAATTTCATATATATATATATATATATATATATACACATATATTACAACATTGTATACTCCAAGATGCTCCTACCACCTTGTTACCCATGAACCATTATCTTAATCACTTGTGCTCATCTCTTCCTCCTTGCTCTAAGCTTCAGTTCTGCTGACAGTTTATTAATTTTAAGTTTTACTTATCTCTTTATTTGTTTGTTTTCCCTATATTCCCCATATACGTGGATCATCCAGTATTTCTCCTTTTCTGTCTGACTTATTTCTGCTAACATGATTCCTTTTAGGTTCATCCATGCTATCATAAATGCATCAAAGTTATCCTTTTATTTCTGAATAATATTCCATTGTGTAAATATGCCACAACTTTTTGATCCATTTGTCTGTTTGGGGCATTTGAGCTGTGTCCATATCCAGGCTATTGTAAATAGTGATGCAATTAGCATATGAGTACAAGTGTAATTTTGTTAGTGTTTTGGTGTCTTTTGGGTAAATTTCCAGAAGTGGAATTGCTGGATCAAATAGTAGTTCCATTTTCGGAAGTTTGAGTGTCCTCCATACAGCTTTGCATAGTGCTAGGACAAGTTTGCATCCCTACCAGCAGCATAAAGGTGTTCCTTTCTCTCCTTAAAGGACATCCAAAGTTCCAGCCATCAGGATGATGGTCACTGCAATGAGAGGGAGCAGTCATTTCGGTCAAGATAACTGAGAACAGTTACCTTCCAACTATTAGGTCTCAGAATTCCTTCTTTCAGAAAAAGGACATTTTATGCCACCAAAAAGGGTTTTCTCTTTTTTTAAAAGTATTATAACTACTGATTTTTCCTACATATGGATTGAAATATTTGGAAATATTTACTAATTACTTTTTAAAGAAAATAAATGTGTACATCAACATAGCCTCGCAAAAAACTCCATGTGAGAGGTAGACTGACAAATGCAAGTAGTATCTTAATATTATTGTAATTTTAACCTTGAAAAACTTACAGAAAGTATCTTAGGGAAGTCCAGTACTCATTATGTCACACTTTGAGGATCACTGGCTTAAGTGGAGGCACAGAGGAGAGAAATTCTAGAATGTTTAAGGAAAACAAAACACAAGCTAGTAATATAGAATGGAATTTGAATGGTATAATGACTTGTAGCTAATTAAGAATTAACAATATTAAATTGCCAGATATTGGAGGGCTGTGGATGCTGTGTAAAAATGTTTGGTTAATGGTTTATTTTCTAACTACCACAGAGAGCAAGTTTTTGTGCAGAAAAGTGACAGTGCATTTTTATACAAAGCAATAAGTTCTAAGAACAATGTAAAACTTAATTTGGAAGGTTAGAAGGTTGGAAATCAGGACAATCACCTAGGAGATGATTTTAACAGTCTAGGTGAATCATGATAAGACTAAGAATTTTAAAAGGCTAGTAAATTTTATAACCAATACAGGTAGAATAAAGGGGACTTAAAGTTCTTCCAGGGAAGGGAGAAAGATATTAGGAACAGGAGATTTGAAGGCCTTAGTTTGAAACACACACATAATATTAAATTTATATTCCCTGTACCTATGCCTTAAAGAGAAAATTTAAGGTAGAACTTTCCAAAGATAGGAAATATATTTTCAGATAAAGTTTAAATGTATAGTTTTAACTATAGAGAAAAAATTAGTAACAGCAGATCTCCTTGGAAAACGGATGAGAGGATTCATGTGGTATGGTATTCATGCATGGGTTAGATATAATTTAATCTTGTGTATCTTCACCAGGGGGTTTTGTTTTGCTGTGTAGGGTAGAAAGAAAAAAAAATCCAAAATTGGATTTGTTAACAGAGAAAAGATGAAAAAATGGTATTATTATGAACTGAATTTTTTATCTTCCAAATTGTGTAAATCTCAACCTTAATGCCTAAGAGGTTTGGATTTGGTGATAGACCTTTTAAAGAGGTCAAGTTAAATTAGATCATGCAATTGGTACTTCAACTATATTTGGACATATCATTTTCACAGACTCTAAATGTATGAAGAAATTACTTTCTGTTGTTGAAGTCTTCCCAGTCTGTGGTATTTGGGATAGTGATTCTAGGAAATTAATATAAATGGTGACATAGAGACAGAGAAGACAACTTTACAAAATGGAGAAGAATTTTGGGAATATATAGATTAAAAGTAATTTTGTTTACTTTTGTCTTGTGGCAAGCAAAGCCTTTACCCTACCTTCAACAGATAATTTAATAAAACCTAAACTACCCACAGTATTTTATTTTGGAGTTGGTTTGTTGTTGTTGTTGTTCTTTTTGTTGTTTGGTTTTTGGTTGTTTTGTTTTGTTTTGGTGAAAAAAACAAAGTATCAAGGTAGATTTTAGTTCAATTTGCAAATGAAGCCCCAGACTGTTCAGGTTCAGTCTACAAATAGAATTTGTATTCTAAGTATGGAAACTTTTCACTTTAAATGAAGAAATAGTTTATAATTTACAATATGGAGACAAATTAAGTGTCCTTCAATAAATGAATAGAAAAAGTGGTGGCATGCATATAACATGAAATAACTATTTAGCAGCCAGACAGAAGGAAATACCACTATTATAACAATGTGAACAAACTGAGGCTATTATGCTAAGTGAAAGACAAATATTGCTGTATCACTTATATGTAGAATCTAAAAAAAAAAAAAAATTCAACTGCTAGAAACAGAGTAGAAGTATTTTGGGAAGTATTGGAAATGAAGTGTTTTATTGCAAGTATTGTCAAAGAAAACAGTAGATATTCTTAGTTTTTCTTTATTAACTTCTAATATATAACTCTTGTGGTATTTTTTATTTTTAGTGGTAGCTTTGGGTATAGCAATATAGATTCTTAATTTGTCTATGTTTGAAAGTAAATGTCTTATCACTTAACACTGCTCTCAGTCCCCATTTCAGTATTCTCTTTACATACTTCCATTTGTATATTTTCCTTGTTACTTTATATGCATAAAATCCTCACCTAGAAGTGTAGCAACTTTTATAATTTAAAGTACCCACTTCCTTTCCTTTTTGTTACGGTTGTCATAATGAACAGTCCTCTATAAATTAATCATCCACTTATCATTGCTTTATTTTCACTTTCACCATCATTTACCTTTAGAAAAGTATGGAAAGGAACAAATACACATAACATACTCGATGGTCATCTGTCTACTTACTATTTCCATGGCTCTTCACTCCTTTCTTACCTTCACTGGCAATTTATTCCTTCAGTCAATGAACATGTTACAGCATTTCTCCTAATTCAGTACAATTAAAAGACACATTTTCTCAAATTTGATTTGTCTGTAAATGTTTTTATTTCACTCTTGAATTTCTACAAGATATTTCTGCTGAATAATTAATTCTCGATTGACAGAATTATTTTTCCTTTCAGCACTTTGAAGATATAATTTCATTTTCACTTGCCTTCTATGTTAGAAGTCAAATGTCAATCATTTTATTTCCCCTCATGTAAAGTTTTATTTTTCTCTTTTGACTGATTTATGACATGAGCATTATTTTACTTTTTACAAATTTGGTTATGATTTGCTTCACATTTAATTAAATGCAATTTATTTGGTGTGGTTACATTTGCACTTATTTTGCTTGAGGTTTGCTAAAGTTCTTGATTCTCTAGAGAGATCTATGTTTTTTTATCACAGTTGAGGATTTGTAGTTTAATTAATTTTTATAATTTTTCTGCCAAACTGTCATTTCTTTTCATCCTGAACTAAAATTCCATGTGCATTGGACCATCTTCAGAGATGTTTTGTATTCTTTTTTTTTTTTTTTTTGGAGACTAGGTCTCGCTATTTTTGCCTGTGGAACCATAGGCTCTCATTACCCGAGGTAACACAGAATCAATCCCCAGCCTCAGCGTCCCAGGTAGCTGGGATTACAGGCGCGCGCCACCACACCCAGCTATTTTTTTGGAACTAGGGCTCGCTATGGACCACAGGCGGGACTCGAACCGCGATCCCTAGTACCCGCCGCTTCATAGGCTGAAGCTTACAGGCACGAGTCACCGTGCCCGGCATGTTTTGTAATCTTAATTTTTCTTTAGAACTAAAGTTTTCTGTTGCTATAACTTCATAATCACTGTCTCCCTTTTCTCATGTCTAATGTACAGATAAATACATAAAATAATTTAAAAAATTTGTTTATAGTATTTTTTATTTCTAGTATTTTTATATCATTGTATTTCATTTTTACATTTTCTACTGCCTTTATCATAAGACTATTCATTCAAATCGTTTTTCAATTTTTAAAGATATTTTTAATATTTAACATAATATTGTCTACTGTACCAAATTTTATGACATCATAAAGTTAATTTCTATTAACTTTATTTAAAGCAATATAATCTCTGCTTGGTTTGTATTTCTTGTTTCTTTACATTACTAATTATATCCAAAATATTTTGAATTAAATATAAGTACCAGAAGTTCTGCAATCTTTCTGTGAAGACTATTGATTTTTTATTCTAGCAGCCAATTACTGAGTGTTCCCAAATTTGCATAGATTTGGTCGTATACTTTGTAGATTGTGTCCATGGCAAACCAATAATTTTTACCAAGCTCCTTTAACTTGACAGAATTTATACTCCATGTCCTATGTCCTCATGTGGATCTTATCAAATTTTAACTTTAGCATTTGTTAGAAATGGCAAAAATCTATCTTCTCCTAGGGAATCGTCCTTGCTACTTCTGAAGTGAGATACTGAAGATAATAAAGGAAATCAAAGTTCTCTCTATTTTGACTGTCTCTCAAAGCTTTTTTCATGTGGCATTGCACTGAAGTAACCAATATTTCTAAGACCAGGGTAACTCTGAGCCTTCAGAATTTCCCATCTCCTTGGGATTACAGTCTCATGCCTCGGTTATCCATGGTCTGACAGCACTGTCTTCAATTTTTACAATTTTATAGTTGAATATGGCAGAAAGAGCAGTCTACTGCCATTGACTGTATCATAGCCAGAAGCAGAAATGTCTGCACCTGAAATATTTTAAAATATATCTTCTAGTCACTTTTCTTATGTAAATTAATGAAGATGTGAGTGTAATATATATATATATGCACACACATAATTTTTAAAAATTTTTATTTGTACCTACCGTTGAAAGTGTTACCATTGCTTAGGATAATTATTAACTATCTGAAACACTTAATATAAACAAATAGCTGGATTTGCAATAATTTTGTATAATTATAATAATTAATTCAGAACTGTAAAAATCTTCTACTTTGTAACTAATCTTGTTTTATGCCATAATTATTGCACTTAGAGACTTTTGTGATTTAATCCTTGCTGTCAGTTACCCTGGAGCACAGTACATACAGTTGTTTCATGAAAAGCAACTCAATTACAAATTGATGCTCACAATCTGGAGTTGCAAATGCAATTTATCACTGGTAAGGGCAAATATGACACTCATTGGCAATAATAGGTAATTGAAATGGAAGAGATATATGGCAGATAAATGTTTATTCCCTCTTATCTTTTATTTTAATGAATTTGTAGCCTCCTCTACCTTTTTATTTCATTTATTAATGGAGTATCATATATTCTTTTTCCCTCTATAATATAGGATTTCTTCCTCAAGCCATTGTTTTTCTATCAGCAAAGCACCCATAGTGCACACAATGCATTATGTTCTACTCTGCTCCTGTTTCTTCCCCTCTCTTACCCCTCCTGGGTTTTGGGAAGTATTTTGGAAAGAGCCCAAGTAGTCATGTAACAGTATCTCACATATCTTCATGAATATAACTCTGATTTGTGGTCACATGATTGTCACTGTGCCACTGAAATCTGTGCCCTCTGACTTTCATCATTCCAACAGGAAATACTGTGCCCTCTGCCTTTCATCATTCCTGCTGGGCTCCAGAAGACTTGAAGTAATGGTGGACATGTCCTCCACATTTACTTAGAATTATTGCCTATGGCAAGTACTACAAACTCTCTTAAGTTATGTAACTACTGCTCTTCCTTCCTTGCTGGGGCACAAGTAGCCCATCCTGGTCTACTGAAGACTGCTAGGTGCTATCACAGATACAACAGTGTTCTAGGAGAGAATGGACAAGAATGTTACATTGCTGTTGTAACATATTCAACATTCATAATAAAGTGGAGTTGTTTGTGCCCTGATACCAAAGTGTTATGTCAGGTTTATTTTTAGCTAATAATCCTCTTCCTGAAAACATAGACAGAAGTCTATGGAAAGAGCTGTTATCTCAAATGACAGATTCAGAATCACCCCTTTCTTTGTCCCTAAGACTTTACAAATGGTAAGGTTGGAATAGTCATCTTGATTTCTTCATAGGATGAGTTCTGTTTCACATTCATCCTTAGACACTCATTTATATTGATTTTTTATTATTTTACCTTCTTTCAACTCTCAATTCTTCTAGTTTACCAAGCATATTAACAAACTAAGTGCCACTGTATAACCATTACCCTTTGGCTAGATAGTGGGCAGTATAATTTTTCCCTATGGTAATAAAATCTTAGAACTTAAAATTCTTTCCAATTTTAGGGCTTACTTCTTTAAAGCAGAATATTTGGGCAAAGATTTTCAAAATGTTTTTAGATTCCTAATACTTATTTGAGAGTAAATATTCCCAGGTGATTTTTGTTTTTAACAATCCATATCCTAATTTCAATAAAGCAATTGATTCATTAAGCAAATTTTGTGGTTAAGAGAAAAAAAATGTCACCTTCAAAACTCCTCCCTCACTTGCTGTAAATGTAACTGGCTATGTCAGTGATGTAACACACAAGACCCGAAAACCTATGATTTTTAAAATAAAAGGTTCTTTTAAGTCCTTTCCTAGCAAAATATTTTTCTCACTAAATTTTTCTATTAAACTTTCAAGTTTTAAGTTCAAGATTTAGGGTCAGATTTGAAATCTTTTACTCATCACTTTTTTAATAACTGCATACATAAAATAGTTATTCCAGTCTAACATGAGATAGTTATGGCCTTGTTAGTGTGTAATCTCCCTGTCTTCTCACATACTAGGAATATGATAAATGGGCCTTGAAGTCCATGGAAATCAAATATATGTATAAGTAGTTTGTACTGGCTCCAAACTAATCAATTTCTACTCTCCAACACAGAAAGATGCAAATTAGTGTTATATGTTGTCCTTGCTTACATCAATGCACCAGCTATTAACATTCAGCAAGTTTTCTGCTGAATTTATAATTGCTGAATGACATTTCATCCTCTCCTTGATCTTCTTTTACTCTTTCTCTTACTTTATACTAAATATCTTCGTTTACTCTTTCTCTTACTTTATACTAAAGAGGTAAAATCTAATTTGCATGTGAAAGTTTTTTGTAAGTGTGTGTTAGATAGAAACATCCTGGACCAACTTTCAACAGAATTGAAAACCATATTAAGTTAAATATTTTTAAAGTGTGTTTTAAGCTGTCAAACAGTCTAAAAACAACTCTCCTGTAGAACTTTGCATCTTGAATAAATAGTTTGAGTCCACTAATTTATAAAATTATCATGACTTTATTAATCATCCTCCTCATTCAAGATAAGATACTGAATGTTTACTCATACCAAGTAATGTCCTAAGCACATTACCATTAGTTTCCTAGGGCTGCCATAACAAATTACAAGAATTGGTGATTTCAAAGAACAGAAATGTATTCTTTCTCTCACAGTTATAAAGCCCAAATGTATGAAATCAAGGCATCAACAAGGTGCACTTTATCCCAAGACTAGAGAGAGTGGATATATATTCTATTCCTTGATTCTTGCAGCTTTTGCTGGTTGCCAATTTCTCTGACCTTACAGTCATCTAACTCTTCCTTGAAAGTGTTATAACCTTATATTCATCATCTATCTTTTTGGGATTGGATTCAGGACCCACCCCAATAATTCTGGATGAGCCCATCTCAAGATTCTTAACATAGAGCCCTCCACAGTAGTGCATGGCTTTAATCCCAAGCCTAGGAAGGGAGGCTGTGACTGGGAATAGCTGTCCATGAGTTCAAGACCTGGCCAGGACAACATAGTGAGACTTAGTCTCAAAAAATAGCTGTGTGGTGGTCACACCTGCAATCCCAGCTGCCTGGGAGGCTGAAGCTGGGGATCACTTGAGTCCGGGGTACCCTGGGCAATGAGAGTCTGTGGTTCCCCGGACAGCATAGTGAGATTCAGTCTCAAAAAAAAAAAAAAAAAAGATTCTTAGCAATTTTCTAATAGTTGTACAGTTTTAAGAGTGGTAGTACTACAGTAGTCAAATTCATACCACTGTATTTTTTTTTTTGGTGGGGGGCTTAACTTTATGGATTATGGATCTACAAAAATATAACCATTTTTGATCTTTATAATTTTGAAGATAAACATATACCTGTGAAAAATGCCACCATAGCATGCACATACTCTCTTAGTCCAGGTATCTTAATGGATTAGATATTCTCTTATTCCGTGATAGGTTGCCAATGTCTGTCTTACTTTTGGTCTGTGATATACACTACATACTAAATAACTTACTGTTGAAGAAATAAATGCCTGAGTTCTCACTAATAAAACCTTTATCAATAACCAGCTTTGGAAAATATCCATGAAGAAAATATATTTGCTATTTGGCAGTTATTTTACTTAAAGGCTATTAAAATTCAACAACAAATGTTAATGCCTTTTCAAAAATATTTAGTACGAAAATTTATTTAGACTGACTAAATAAGGGGGAAAAAGGCTTCAAAATAAAAGAATACCAGTGGACAATCTCTCACCCTTTCTTTCTTTTTAATCTTTGTTTTAAAGGCAGGGATAACAAAAGAAGGAAATCTTAATATACTACCCTTTTATGACTGTTATTTTAATATGTATTTATTTAATGAGATCTAGTGTGTTGTCTGATCATTACTGGTGAATGAAGATCCTTTTGTTTCCATGCAACCTGGGTGATCACTGAAGATGGCCTTACAGCACATCAAAACTAGTCACTGTGGCAATTGTTTTGTGAATGAATCATTCAACTTTCCTTTCATTTCCTGAGGGAATTTCCATAAACATAAAATTTTGGTAATTTAGTGTGCCAGGATAAAAACATTATAAGATTAGACCTATTTAGACAGTAATTTTCTCAAATTTTACATATACATTTTGTGTGTGTGAGCTATGTTATGGGGTTTTAATTTTACTTTTTAATTAATTATATATATATTATTTTTTTTACATCATTGTAAACCCCAAGTTCTCTCACCACCTTGTCAACCATGAATCATCATCTTAATCTCTTATACCCATTTCTTCCCTTCATTTTACCCCCCCTTTCTCTATGCTTCAGTTCTAGTGACATTTAAAGTCCTTGTCCTTCTATATGTTTGCTTTCCCTATATCCTGTATATAGTTGAGATCATGCAGTATTACTATTTTTCTTTCTGATTTATTTCTGCTAGCATGATTCCTTCTAGGTTCATCCATGTTATCACAAATGCACCAAATTAGTATTTTTGTTTGCTGAATAATATTGCATTATATAAATATACTGTAACTTTTTGATCTATTCATCTGTTTTGAGGCATTTGGGTTATTTCCATATCCTCACTATTGTAAATAGTGCTGCAATAAACATCAAGTACAGTTGTTCTTTTGAATTAGTTATTTTTGGTATCCTTGGGTAGATTCTCACTGGGTCTTCTTTTGTCTCATTATTTGGCCATTCCTATGTCAGAGGAGCTACCATTTGGGTGAATCTTAGGTTTAATCAAAATATTTTTTTTCTTTTTTTGGTTTTAATGTACTTTCTTCTTAGAGTTTCTCAACAATGCAGAGTCCTTCTCTGTTCTGTAAATACTTTTGAACATGGCAAGCAGGCAGTAAGCATTGCAATGATGGAAATCAAATGTCTATCACAGATCACAAAAAGGCAGTTGGTGCCAGCTTCATGGTGTTGAGAATCCAGTGAACTGAAGAGACAGAATTCAGTGCCATCAAACTTTGGGACTAAAATATAACTGATTTGATGAATTACTAAGGTACTCAGGCATAGATATGCTTTAAACCACAAAACACTAAACTTACTGGTATTTCTGATATTCAGTTTCCTCATCAATAACATGTATATTATAACACATTTCAACCAGGATTTGTATGAAGCTTAGATGACTAACGCATGTTGAATATCTGGAAAAATGCCTGGAACATGATAGGTTCTCAGATGTTTTTACTTAAAGAAGTTGAGGTAGGGCAGATAGTTTCAGAAAGTTTTCTTCATATTTAAATAGAATTTTTTTTCAGGCAATTATGATTTTGTTAACCTCATAAGTTTTCCAATGCTCAACCTTTACCTGTCCAACATACTAGGTCAATAAACTAAATTGAGAGAACAGATAAGTTTCACAAGGAAACATTTGCAGTTAACAAAGTTATATCACAGGCAGATAAAATCAGAATGGCAATTTCTTAATTTTCTGCTTAAAACAATTGTCATGCAGTTTGAAGTATGTGAGCCTTTATTATTTTATCTTTGTTGGCAGATTTCATGGGAAAGCAAATCTTAATTAGACTAGATGAGGAATCTTAATAAGAAACAGTAAATGAAAAGAATTGTAATTATCATTAGGTTTATGCCAGTTGAAAAATTTCATCTCTACTATATGTGTGGCCTTTCAACAAAACCTGAATATCTAAATTTCATTATCTAATTGTCCCTGTCTTTGGATGGATGTTGATTGACTGAATATTACATTTGTTTGCTTCTATCAATAAATGTGTAGCCAATATTTTGGCAAATTGTTACCCTGTCCCTTCAGATTTCCTTTAGTAATGTTGACATTTCATCAGAAATAGTTTTTGCTTGGCAAGATCAACTCTTTTTACAAGTCATTCTCATCTCTCATTTGTATGTGTTGATTTTTACATTCTACATGTCAAGATGAAATATCATTTTTCTTATTCCCATGATTCTTAGATCACCTTTAACTGAAGATGCCACTTAATTTTTATTGACCCTTATCTTTCTCATTTAAAAATGGAAATGACAGTAGTATATTTCCTATATAACTTTCTGAGGGGATTAATAAAAATGTACTTTCAATGGATTTAACACAGGCACAAAAATAGACTTGTATTTTTTTTCTTTAAAATCTATAGTTCCTCCAAAACTTAGTGTTGACTATGACTTGATAAGTTATAAAAAGGAAGTCCATCAGAGCAAGACTTTTTGTAATAAATACAGTTCATTTACACACCTAAAAATTTTCCCATAAGCGTGTGAAGAGTGAAGAACAAGAGAAAAGTGTTGGAAATATCTGAACTCTAAAATGTCTGGAGGTTGGAATCTTTTATTCTATTTTAAAGGGCAAATTAAATGGGTTAACATACATGAATGTTCTTTATAATGACAAAACAGATAACTAAAAAGGATTGTGACCCTTAGGAGTAGGATGATTAGTTCATAGCAAATGTAGGAGCAGCAGATGCAACAGTGAGGCTTTCCTGACTTGGTGAAGGTACAAATCCCACAAACTTCCATGCAATTCCTCCATTAAAACAAGCTTAAGCAATCACTTGCCCCTTTAATAAAGAATTTATCACAAGGCAATCTAACAACATAACAAGAGAAAGTGCTCTGGTTGTTAACGCCTTCAGGAGACATCTGCTGAAAAGAATCTCCTTTACAGTGATTGTAAAATGGCATTGTTCTCGCTTAACTAGTTTCATATATGGCAAGAAGAAACTACAGCTTAATGAATCAACAAATTACTTACCCAGCCTCCTCCTTTCAGCAGTGTTGCTTTAAATAATCTCTTACTTAAATTATTCAATAATTCCACCACAAGCACAGTAAGGATTATTAGTCAATCTTTCCCACAGTAGGTAGGGTTGGAAGGTTTAATAGTTTGAAACTTCAAATTAGTTCTTAGTTATATAAATGTTTGTGATCTATCATTTGTTCATGAAATGTTTCATAAATTAGTGAGAGGATGAATAAGACTTTCACTTTGAAACAAGAAGCTATTTTCTACAATAAGAAAGTAGCCTTAACATATCAAGTAAACAGCAGCAAGAGGACTGTTAGCAAGCACATACATACAAAATATATGAACACTGAAATTTATAGGAAAAAGCAGATCTCAGTGTATTTTATCTCTAGCCAAATGAGGCACTCACTCTCCAATAAGTTAAAAGTAACCCATAGGAAAGTTTTTTTTTTAAATTCATTCTTTTATTTTGAAATTCACACATTACATTCTAATAACTCAGTAGAGAAGAGCCTCCCATTTTGGCCATATCTTGGTTGTTCCTGTGTTGAGAACCAATTTGACCTAGTTTGATCTAGGCTACTATTGTAATTCACTCGAATTGCCAATTACTTCTGTTACTCAGGGCATCAGATTGGACTATAGCATGTGTTAGTAGTTTACATCTTCAACTATGGTGTCCTTCATTATCTGCTTCATTGCCCTTGGTTGATTCAGACAATCTCGAGAATGATCTTTATTTTAATAGAATTACATGTGATCAGTCCATTCAGGTGCAGTGTGTCATGCGCTGACATTGTGGATGCATCCTGCATTTGGGAATCAAAATGAGAGAGAAAAGCAGACAGTTCTTAGCACCAAAGAGGCTTAAGCTAGAAACTTAATAAAAGACCTTGTTCTCTTTTCTTATTGGCTTTGATTCAATGCTTTTGCTTTACCAATGAATAATTTAAGATCAAGGAGGTTAAATGACTTTCTTACATTACAGTGAGATGGACTACTCCACACATCACCCATGTTCTCTCTGTCTCTCTCTGTCTCTCTCTCTCTCACACACACACACATACACACACACTAACATTCCAATAACCATATCTCCATAAGAATATGGTCTATAATCTTTGAAAATTCAAGAAGAAAAAAAACACAATTTAAATAAGGATTGAATATTTACTATCTTCACATATAAAATAGTTCTGCTAAGAGTTAGTATAGTTTAACTGAAATAATCCAGACACAGAAATACATGTACCACATGATCTTCCTTGCAAGTGAAGTCTAAAAATGTTGAAATCACAGAACCAGAAAGGTAGAATAGCAGTTTCCAGAGACTGGAGGGGGAGAAATATCAGCTAAAGGATACACATTTTGTTTTATAAAGTGAATTAGTTCTGGAAAACTACTTTATTGCAAGGTAGCTGTTGTTAAAACAATACTGTATGCTCAAAATTGGTTAATAGAATAGTTTTTAAGTATTCTCATCATAGATACCCCCAAGGTAACTATGTGAGGGGATGAATATAGTAATTAACTGTGGAATTAATTTCACAATGTGTAAATATATGAAATCATCATGTTTTACACCTAAAATAATAGTAAAACATAGTACTACAAAACAGAGACACTTGAGTCCATGGTTAAAAATCTCACATCTCCCATTTTTCTAATAATGCGATTATAAATCTATTTAACTGCCCCAGGTCCAGGTGTCATCATCTGTAAAAAGGGATGATAATGCCAGTACATATATCACAGGGTGATTGTGAAGATTGATTTGTTTAATACAGCTAAAATCCTTAAGTCTAAAATATTCATTAGGTAACCTTGCTCTTACTGTATACAGTATTGAAGCATGGGACTTAGAAAGCATTATGGAATAGTGAGCAAAGAGAGTGAAGCATTTCCATCTGGAGAGGAAAAATTTTTTTTCCTTGTTTTAGGTCCCTTGTTCTTAGTTTGTTTCAAAAACAACACTCTTTCTTCCATGTACATGTCTATGCTAAATAAGACTTCAATCAAAAGACATGTGATGTATGAAATAATTAGGCATCGGTCAGTTCATTGGCAGGAATGAGATGGATCATGCCAAACATTACCAACGAAAAAGAACCTCTGACAAAATGTGAGCAGTGTGAAGTGTGAAGAAAATAAAATAGAGCGAGATAGCAAGATAGGACAAAGGATGTCAATCGCTAGGCTGTGTTCTGATGGGGCTGTCAGTTGCTGAGATGTACACTAATGACTGTATTAAGATTTCCTATTATGTCTGGCATTCAAATCTTAAACCAAATGACACCAAATTTCCCTAGAGCTCTAAGGTGATGTTATGGATTAGCTAATTCAACCTCAATTCCATCTGCCTTTAAGGATGTTTTCCTTTAATATAGAGGCTGAAAGGCTATAAGCAAAATTTCCTAGACTCATTGCAAACCCATTTCTGGATGGAAAGCTATTTCTATTAATGAAATGCACATGTGTGAAATTTGGAATATAGATACAATGCAAAGGTCATTATCTTTATGTTGCTACTTTAGCAGGCAATCAAGGTGGCAGAAACTGAATGCTCAAAGGTAACTATGGAGTCCAAGATCCGCTATCCAGTCTCTATGAATCAAATTCAGAGATTAAAGGGCAGGAGGATTGTGGCAGCAGCAGTGGTGGCATTTTCAGACCACAGGGGTCCATGGAACTTTACTCTACCTACATCCCCACTATTCCAGCTATTTCAATAACTTTGTAAACAGCTATCTACAATTATGTCTGTTTCAGCTTAGGAGTATGCTTCTTTCTTTTACTGAACCTTGTCCAGTACAAAATCACTGTTTCCACTTTTGAGCACACACCATATACTTCAGGGCTATGTGTCACCATCAGGCATTAAATAGATCTTATGGTTTACTGATGCTCAATCTTTGCTAAACTAACTATGCTTTCTGAAAACCTCACCCTTGTGTGAACCATTTTTACTCATTATTTGTTTGCTTATTTGAATGTGAAACGCGTATTGGTATGTGAAAATTCACCAGGCCCTATTCTAATGCTATGGATAGAACTATAGACTGATATTTATTGGCTGGTCATTAATAAACAGAGAAATTTTGCTTTTCAAAAGCATACTTCACAGACTGTAGCAAACAAGTGTGTGATTTGCCTGTATGTCACCCTATTATTGCTATATGCACTTGTGATCTTGAACATTGAAGTCAAAATAAAATGTCTCAGTAATTCTCAATGAATATGTGCATTTTAATCATCAGTAGGGAAAATCATTTAATCACATAATTGGTGCATTGTTTTAAATCTATTTCAAAAATCTAGAAATTCATGTCTGCCAATGCTGCATTTCCAGAGAAGCTTCTAGAATAACCAAGTTGTTCTTTTTATGATTTTATGTCATCTAACTAGATTCACAAGCACATATTCATATCACTATTCAAATACATATTTTCCAAACTACAAAGCTTTGGAATATGATTTTCAAAATCATATTACAGAAGGGAATAAATACTAAGTACTAACATGGATGACTAGACATGATCTATGTCAGAAGATAGAAATGGCTGAGAAAATACATTATAAACTTAAAAAATCACCTTAGAATTACAATATGCTGATATTTTATTTTAATGAAGATGCTAATGATGATTTTCTTAGCAAAGAAACTGTAGACTTGAGACCATGTCCTGGTGTCGTACTTAACTACATGAAGTTGGACACATTACTTACTGTCACTGAACTTCATTTCACTCGTGTCAAATAGGGAAATTATTTTTTTTTTCTTTTTGGTTCTCTTAAATTAAAGCATTAAGATAATCCCAGAGAAGGTCCTGAGCACAGATTGAAGCTTCACAGCAGATGATGGTGACATCTTGAAAATACTCATACCACAGCTTGAGGAGCATTGGCATGACAGCCACATAGGATACTTTGGCTTATGTCAGTCATCTCTCAGGTCTGGTAAATTTAGAAGAAAAGGGAAGCTGAAATGCAGTCTACTAAAAGAAACAGTTCCTGTTATAAGATGTTATAGTTGCGTACAGGGGAAGTGTTCTATTGCCTCTACTATACAGATGTTGGCACAGAATAGGTCCAGGATCCAGATGTTTAACCAGGACATAACCCTTATGCTTCAGCACCACATAGAACAGGCTTTAATATGCTTTCTTTTTTTCCCCTAGTGAACTTTTCATTTTTATTTTCTTTTATGATTCTCAGGAATGAATGGCTTAATTTGTTCAGCCTGCAATGGATCATTAGTTGCTTATATTTTCTATCTGAATTTTCTATAATAAATGTTACAATACAGGTTTGGAAACACTGCTGGTTCAAGAAATTCCATGGTGTAATGAAGGAAACAAAGATTGAGGTTTTTTGACTTAAAATTGATTTCAAAGATAAAAATTTTGGAGGAAACTTATTTGAATAAAGGGGAAACAGTATTTTCATTTTTGATAACAGAGAATGCCTATGAATTTTCACGTTTGCTGTTTCTAAATTAACCTGGCTACATGGCTTAACCTAGACTCTCATAGGTACTATCATAAAAGTCGTTT
This sequence comes from Uropsilus gracilis, assembly GCA_004024945.1. Classification (NCBI taxonomy): domain Eukaryota; kingdom Metazoa; phylum Chordata; class Mammalia; order Eulipotyphla; family Talpidae; genus Uropsilus; species Uropsilus gracilis. Next base: position 64,673 of record PVHY01006657.1, read on the forward strand.
TAAGGCAGTTCCCAATACATAAAATCCTACAGAATTTCCCCTAATAAATATGTTCCCCCCACATGCTGTTTCATTACCATTCAATTTTTCACCCTGGTGATTTTCATCTGGCGCTGAAAACATTGAAATGTTTTGGTCCTCAGCTTTTAAACTACTGTGGTATTGCAGGAAAGATATAAACCCTATATACAAATGATTGTTTATTTGCCAACATATTAAAGCACCTTAATATGCGTTCTTTCCTTTTTTCTTATCTTTGGTAAATTTCAAATAAGTCAGAAAATAGTTTGCTGTTAAATGAAAAGCTGCTACTGATTTTATAGCTAAAATTTTCCAGTGGTGCAAAGAGAATAAGAAAACAGATCAGTGGTAATACAATTAGAACTGTCACTGTAGTAGAGTAGAAATATTACTGAATTGGGAACTAGGAAAATAATATTGCAGTTTTGCTTTCTTAATAGCAATAAGATAGGTTTTTCATATGAACTTTAATTTCCTTATTTATCAAATGAAGGATTAAAAGGGCTTCAAATATACTTTCAACTAATTACCCCTCTCCAGTTATGTGTCTAGCCTGCCATAAATGCCAAGTGTCTCTATTTACTTTCTTAACTAACATTTCAAATACCAATTTTCTTTTTCAAACTCTCCATTTATATTTTTGCTCCATTAGCTAACATACTGTATAAACTAAAATATTAAAATATTTTAAGATAAAGTGTCTCATGACAAATATCCCAAGAAAAGGGTTCTCTGAGGATTAGACTATAACCGTTCTACAGAGACAAACACATTTAAACTATACAAATCAAGATAGCAGAGTTGCATAGCAGAAGCATGCTGGGCACATAAACTATGCAAATCAGGAAAATCTAAATAAGCAGAATATTGACTGAAAATTTAGCATACTATCTATATTTGAAGAGAGAAAATACATAGGATTTAACAGAACATACAAAAACGATGAAATTTTATCATTTACTTTTTTAAATTTATAATTAAATTATAACTTGTTTGCTTTTTAGAAAATTTAGGAAAGAGAACATTAAACAAATCCAATAGAGCAACAGTTTTTAAAAGTCCTTTCATTCCTCATTTTATAATTAAAAGGGGGATACATGTAGGCAAAAGTCTAACTGGAGGCAAAAAGGTTAGAGAATCAAATGAATAAAGTAAATTCGGATGTGATCTAGCATAAGATAAAATTAATATTTTGACATACTCAAATATTAATTCAGTGAGATAGTGAGTTTTAGAGGATCACTGTATGTCATTGCCCCTTGAAATGTCAATTTACCAATATTCACAGTTCATTAGCCGAATTAATCTTTAATCTTTATAGCACTTCTCTCTAAAAGGCACAATTCAAAAAAGAAAAAAAATTCTAGAAAGTGAGCAATCATGAAACTTTAACAATTGTACACATATGTGAAGCTATACACACACACACACACACACACACACATATATATATATATATATACATACAAACAAAGATATTGGAACATCTAGAAAAATAAGTGAAAATATTTATAGAAATTATTCTTGGATATGAAATTTGGGTATTTTTCATAATGTGCTTAATCTTTACTTTTTAACTTGCTAATGAGAATGTACATTGTTTTAAAAATAATTCATTAACCTCTCAACATAATAGTCATTTGAATATTTTAGCAAGTGGACTCTACCAACTAGAAAAAAAAGTGACAGATTTTACTCATTTGAATAATCTTGAGAGTTTTAAAGGATCTTATTACCCAATTACATATCATATAATTATATAAGATGTTCTGTGAATGAAATCTAGACATTAATATTTTTTTTTGTAGGTAGCATTATCTTACTTTATTGTTGGTATTTTGGAATTACAGTATCCCCTACTCAGGCACTGTCACCAAATTGTACCCATCACAAATTCGCCCATATTCCTCCATCATAGTACAAATGTTCTATTCCTTCTTTAAAAAAAAAAAAATGTTCTCTTTAACTCTTCTTCCTCCATATACTTCAGTGCTATAGTAAGTTTCCAAGGGTTAGTCTTCTAAGCTTGTCTTTATCTAAGCCCTAGTTTATTTTCCCTACATTCCACATACATTCACACAATGCAGAATCTATCTTTTTCCTGGCTTATATCACTTAGCATTAACCCTACAATTTTCATACATGTTGCCACAAATGGCATGCATATATATATACATATATATATATATATATATACACACACACTCACATATCTCACATGTCGTGGTCCACTCATCTATTCTGGAGTATCTATGTTGTTTCCATAACTTAACTATAGCAAATAGTGCTACAATTAACATGGGAAAGCAAGTTTCCTTTCAAATTAGTGTTTTTGAATTTTCGAGATAGATGCTGAAGAGTAGAATAACTGGGTTGAATGGCAGATCCATTTTTAATATTTTGAGTCACCTCCATACTGTTTTCCATAGGATTGGGCCAAGTGGCATTCCCATCAACAGTGTAGGATGTAATCTTTTCTACACATCCTCACCATCTAGGAAACTTGTTGTTTCTAGTCTTTTTGCTATGAGCCATTCTCTCAGATCTTTGTATTTTAAAGGTGTTTCATGTTTGTCAAAACAATTGAAGATCTTGAGTAAGGCCCCAATAAGATGTCAGTTCTAAAAAAAAAAAACAAAAAACAAAAAAACAAAAAAAAACCTATAAAAATATTTTAAAAATGAGATTATGGTTAGATTTCTCAAAGAGGTTAACAGATCAATCAATTCCAAATGAAAGGCAATGTCTATAAGTACTGCAGCAATCAAGCAAAAATCTTTGCTCAAAGGGGAAGAAAGACACCTTGCATTTTAATATAAACTTCCTTTATAATTTTTTTTTTTGAGACTAGGTCTTGCTATTTATTTTTGCCTGTTGAACCGCAGGCTAATATTACCCAGGGTACCAGAGACTCAAGCAATCTCCAGACTCATCTTCCCAGGTAACTGGGATTACAGGCATATGCCACCATGTCCAGCTATATTTTTCTGCAACTAGGTCTCGCTACGTGCTCCAGCAGGACTCTAAGATGATCCCTGGCCCTGGTCATGGCTTCTTAGGCTGCAGCTTACAGGCATGTGCCACCATGCCCAGCCTTAAATTTCCTTTATCTTTACTTAAGATTTATGCTTCGCTGTATATGCATTTTACTTCAAAAGAATAAGTTGAGCTGGGGTACATCTCATATTGGCAATAAGTATACTAAGGAATGGTTAGAAGAATGCAGAGATGAATGCATATCCTATAGGGCAAAAATAGCAAAATGTGGATGATAGAATTTGTGTGGGAAGTACATGAGTATTCACTATGACATGTTTCCAAACTTTCTATATATTAGCATACCTCTAAAGTAAAATGTCAAGAAAGAAAATTATTATACATCTGCATAACTAAAATGTGTGCATTTCACTGTATATTTCCTTAAAAAATTAAAGTGAAATTCTGTACTCAAAAGATTACTGTGTATAATCTCCTTTTTCTAAAAAAAAAAAAAGTGAAAATATAGCTAATTATTTACCCTGTTCTTTGTTTGTAGATAAGGTTCATTAACAGTTGAACAGAGAACAAAACTTCTTTAAAAATAGAGACAAGACAGTTAATAAACGATGTCTGGCAACTTTTTTAAGCACCATTTTGAACATCAGATAAAGAAGTATGTCAGACAGAGATCATCAGTGGATATTAAGAGGAGGCAATAATTGTGATGTAGACAGAATACTTGCATGCTGCCAAAATATTACCACTGGATTATTTGATGAGTGTGAAAAGATTTTATTTTTATAATAAATAAGCTTGGTTGTCACCCACTAAGTAAGTGGCCAAATTTAGCATCTCTAATTGAGAAACAACGACAATATATTCTGCCTGATATGATATAATATGAAGTAAACAACTCTTTGGAAATATTCTTGACAAAGAAATATTTAACATGCACTCAAGTTACTATGTCTTCCATTTCAAGGAAATTCAACACAATGCACAAAAAAATACATAAAATAACTTAAGAAACAAATAATGTTATCTAAAAGAAAATAGGGCTCTTATCCTGAAAGTCAATATCATTAAAAAAGAAAAGAAAAAATAAAGCAGGTAGGGAGAGGAAAACTATTATAGATTAAAAGAAATATGGTTGACATTTAAATGCTAAGTGAACATTTGATTGACTATTACCTGAGAAATTATTTTGGAATTTGTTTCAAATTTCTGTAGATCTGACAATGTTAGTTTGGTTATGTGAATATTTCCTTATTTATGCAGCATTTTCAGGGGTTAACTATGATCTCTGTAATGTATTGAAATTGTCAAGAAAGAAACTGAGATATAATAAGAGATATAGATATAGGCCGCGCCTGGAAGGGAGGCCTCGGAGAGGTAGTTTCCTCTCATCAGGAGGGTGCAGGGATGTGCAGGAAGGCTGCACACCACCAGGGGGTAGCCGGGATCAGCCCAGAGGTCTCCATGTGGCTTGGGGCTCCACCCCTTTTGCCTCGGGTTTGAATGGGAGGGGCCACACCCCTTCCAGGTCTCAGAACCTGGAAGAGAGACCTCAGACAGGTAGCATCCTCTCGTGCGGAGGGTGCAAGGGTGTGCAAGCCAGCTGCACACTGCTGGGGGTAGCCGGGTCAGCCTGGACGCCTCCATGCAGCCCAGGGCGCCCAACCCTTCCACCCCTAGCCAGTGGAAAGCAAGAGCAGAGAAGACCCTGGGGTAAGGCCCCCCAAGTCTGGAGAGCCGGGGGGGGGGGGAACAGATGGTGTCGTAGCCCCATTTACCAGGGGATGGTTGTTGCAAGGCAGCCATCAGCAGCCCAGATCAGCTGAGGCATTTGCCCCCAGACTCCAGTCCAAGAGAGGATTGGGATGGCACATGCATGGGAGGTACCGGTGCGGGGTGCTGGGGGCAAGGGTCTGGGGTGAGGGGGGTGGACCCTCCATTTCATCACTCTCCAGCTAATCTTCAGGAGGATCAAGAACATATATAACACAAACACCATCACAAAACGGGTGAGGGACCAGGTTAAAATCCAGCCCACAAGCCTGAGCTGGACACAGCAGATGGACAATTAAAAGAACCAGTGCATTCCAGACAGGAGAAACATCTATAGAAACACGATATCATGAAGCACACCTCTGTGCTTGCCAGGTCTGGAAGACCCAAGACCTTATTTTGGAGATGCCTTCTGGGAGAGCAAGGCGCCCCTCCCCACTTTACAGGAGAGGAAAGGAAGGACAAAGAATGTGGGAATCAGCCCCACAGCAAAGCTGCAAACTGAGCAGAGGAGATCATCTACAATGGCCAATCACAATTGCCTGTAGCCACAGAGAAACTTCTCCACCAGTAATGGCAGGGGGTGAGACCCCCTTAAACCTGACGCCAGAACCATAAGGTAAAGCAGCAAAACAACAAAGATGGGATTGGAGAAGACAGCCTCCACCGAGAAAGCATGGAACCACAAATGAAAATAGACTGGCTGCCCAACGCAAACTTAAGACCGAAAACCTACCATCAAGGCTTACCTGGTTCTGAGAACGCAGTCCTTCACCCAATGAAAGAACATTACCACAGGAAAGAAAGACTAATGGACTAAACGCAGACTAGCAAACAACAAAGAGTGGAGTGTGAAAGAATGGAGGGGGTACCTGAGGAAAGGAGGTGGGGGAAATATCCCAAAAACCACTTACTGAGTTTGTGATTTAAATAACTAATTATTTTTTAAAAGATATAGATATACATGAGAGAGAACCATTAACTCTAATAGTGGATGTATTGTGTATGTATGTAGATTGTTATACTCTTTCATTATTTAGAAATATTAATAACTGGCAAAAAATAACCTGCTAATTAAAAAAAAGTCCAAAAACTAACATTTTACCTACTCCCTAGCCTGCTCAATCTCAGTGAAAACATTCTTTATATCTGGTAGACATCCTTTCTTCAGATGCTGCAGACCAGCATAAGTGCTACTAGGAAACATACGGTTATTTTAGCAACTCCAGCTGAATTAGTATAACTAATCCTTTATATAGCTCATGTGTTAAAGAAGCCAGAGTTCATTAAATAACCATGCCACAAGTCCCACAGCAATAAAGTTTTTCAAATGAACCAATCTCAACTCCATAGAAAAATCACATTTTTTGGATCTTTATATTTAATGTTCACAAAGACCAGAGGAGTGATTCACTACTTAGAGGAGAGATAAAGGAAAGAGTGCTCTTGATTTCTACCTCCCTAGGATGTCATCCATCTATGCAAAGTTCCTGATTTGTTGATTTAAATTAAGTTCACCAAGAAATTAATTTATAGAGAATGGGCTCTACTGTATATTAATTGGTGGGAATGAAAAGAGCCCACTGACTCCTACTTTCCCTTTTTTTTTTTTTTACAGAGGAATTCCATGACTTGCAATGAATTAGTCTTAAACACCAGATTTTCTTACTGAAGCATGTTTCATTTTCCATCCCTCATCTTCAAAGTTTCTTAATTTTCATTTCCCTTTGAGTTCCGTAATCCTGGCTCACAAATGCTTCATGGATGTGGGATGATTTTAGCAGCGTGGTGTGCCAAGTGTTACTAGTGTTCACCAAAATTAGACTTTCCTTTCCATTCTGGGCACACGTCTAGTGAAACTTTCTAATTGCTTTGTTGTTAAGGGGAGTCTTATGACTAGGTCTGACTAATGAAATGTGAGCAATGAAAAGTGATGTGAATTCTTTTCCACATGAAGCAGTGAAAAATCACGGAGAGATGGTCTAGCAAATCCTTCTTCTGTAGGTATCAAGATCAGCCACTATCCCTTATGACTGTGTGGAAAATAGGACTGCATTCATTGTATCTGAATACAAACTGAGTCGTATTTTTACCTGCTGAGATGCAGGCATTAACTATTAGTTTTGTTTTGTTTTATGACACTAATTTATTGCAATTTTACTTCTGTTAACTAATTAGGTTGAATACTTCCTTTTTTATATTTATTAACATCAGGGTTTCTTATCCTGTAAAGTATCTTTCACAAGTTTTTTATCATCTTTCTCTCAGTTTTTTTTTTTCTCTCTTCTTAGATGTTTGTTGATATGATGAAATGCATTACTTTTTCATTTTGGTTTATTTGTGTGAGTTGTTTAAAAATACATCCCCACCAGAGGTAGAGATTTTATCCTATGTTTTCATTTAGAAGAATAAAGTTTCTTTCATATTTAAACTTTTGATTCACATGAAAGAAACTTGTTAAAAGGTGAGGCAGAGATTCAGTTTTGCTTGCTTCCATCAGCATCGCCAATGGTCCCACACTTTTTTTTCATTTTTTTTTAAATTTAATTAATTTATTTATATATATATTTCACATCATTTCCGTCCCTGGGGGTCACCCACCACCTCCTCTTCCCATCTGCTGCAGCTGGTCCCCATTCTCCCCTTGTGCAGTTCCATTTGGTTGACCATATATTAGTGAAACCATTTGGTTTCTGTCCCTTTCTATTTGGCTCGTTTCTGCTAGAATGATTTCTTCTAGGTACATCCAGGTTTCCATAAATTCATCAAATTTGTCGTTTTTAATTGATGAGTAATATTCCATTGTGTATATGTACCACATTTTTTTAGCCAGTCATCTGTTTTGGGGCATTTAGGTTGCTTCCATGTCCTTGCAATTATAAATTGTGCTGCAGTAAACATCCGAGCGCAGGTGTCCCTTTGTATCCACATATAGGTCTCTTTTGGGTAGATTCCCAAGAGAGCAATTGCTGGGTCAAATGGTAATTCCATTTTCATTAACTTCAGGGTCCTCCATACAGCTTTCCATAGTGGTTGGACTAGTTTACATTCCCACCAACAGTGTAGTAGTGTTCCTTTCTCTCTACATCCTCGCCAGCAATTCTTGTTGTCTGTTCTTTGGATGTGGGCTATTCTTACTGGTGTAAGGTGGTATCTCGTTGTTGTTTTGATTTGCATTTCTCTTATTACTAGCGAAGTTGAGCAGTTTTTCATGTGCCTTTTGGCCATTTGTATTTCCTCTTTGGAAAAGTGTCTTTTTAGTTCTTCTCCCCATTTTTTGATTGGGCTTTTTGTTTTGCATTTGTTTAGTTGTGTTAGTTCCTTGTGGATCTTCGTTATTAAGCCCTTGTCGCTCATGTGGAGGGCAAAGATTTTTTCCCATTCGGTTGGACATCTTTTAGTTTTTTCTGTTGTCTCTT
>PVHY01006658.1:0-72884 GCA_004024945.1 Uropsilus gracilis
AGTTTTTCTGTTGATTTTTCTGGGTTCTCTACATAGAGAATCATATCATCCGCGTATAATGATAACTTTATTTCTTCGTTCCCTATTCGGATTCCTTTTATATCTTTCTCTTCTCTTATTGCCCTAGCTAGGACTTCCAGAACTATGTTGAAAAGGAGTGGAGAGAGTGGACATCCTATTCCACATTTTCTTAATGGACTGCTTCTTAATGGGTATTTAAGGTATTTTCATAACTTGACTATTGTAAATAGTGCTGCAATCAATTTAGGAGTGCATCTATCCCTTCAAGTTAGTGATTCTGTTCTGTAGGTAGTCACTTAGGAGTGGAATTGCTAGGACCATATGGCATATCTATTTAGTATTTTAAAGAACATCAATAATGTTTTCCATAGGAGTTGAGCCAGTCTACATTCCCACCAACACTGTACACGGGTTTGTTTTCCTCTATACCTTAACTGTATTACTTTTTCATGTGGGCCTTTCTCATGGGAGTGAGGAAGTAACTCATTATGGTTTTGATTTGCATTTTCTCTGATAATAAAATGATGTTGAACATTTTTTCTTGTGCCTGTTGGGCATCTGTATATCTTTTTGGGGAAAGTGTCTATTTAACCTTTCTACCCATTTTTTGATTGAATTCTTTTTGTTGAATTGTATGCGTTCTTTGTAGATCTTGGATATTGCTGCTTGTCAGATACATGATGTGCAAATATTTTCTCTTTCATTGGTCTCTGTGTCTATTTTTGTTTTAATATCATGCTGGATTTTTTTAAAATCAAATAGCCTTATAGGATAGTTTGCAATCTTTTCTTTTTTGTCAAAATGGCTTTGACTGCTCATTTTTTTTGTAGTGCCTTATAAATTGTAATACTTTTTCTTTGAAGAATCCCTTTGAGACTTTGATAGGAATTAATTACATTGAATCTCTTTATTGATTTGGTAAGATGGACAGTTAAACAATATGAATTCTTCCCACCTATGAGCATGGAATAACTTTCCAGTTCCTGTATCTTCTATGTCTCTTAAGACTGTCTTAACACTTATTTAAATAAGTCTCTCACTGCTTTGTTAAATTTATTCCTAAGTACTTAATACCTTTGATAAACGAGATTGTTTTCTTGGTATTTTTCTCTTAGTTCATTTTTGAATACAGGAATGCAGCAGATTTTCTATGTTGATTTTGTGACTTGCCACTTTACCATACTGATTTATTGTTTCTTTTAAGGTTGAAAGTAGAATCTTTTAAGGTTGAAAACTGTATTTAAAAAGAAGGACTGGAATAACTTTTCTCTACTTCATCCTTTTTAATTTTTCAGTTTACCAACAACTAAAATTTTAGCAGTTTAATGTTATACAAAAGTCTAGGGGGAAGCATTTTTGTATCCTGAAAGTTTTTCATATAATAATTATTAGGTCACTAGTGAATATATTAAAAATAATTTTGGTCATGTTAACAGTCTAATTATCTGATCACATGGCTATCATTTATGATTATATAAAATCACCTTCTTTGTAATAGACATATTGCTAAACCAAGTCCCCCAGCCAAAACCACTTTAGATAGACAAGTGTTCAGGCTAATTTTAATATAAATATTATAGTACTCTTCTACTGAAATATTCTCCATAGGTTCCTGCATCTTATTTTTTATGTCATGTCAGATAGCCTTTATTTTGAAGCTATTGCAGTGCTGAAAATAGCAGAATTGGTCAAAGTTTATGCTTATTTGAAAAGTCATTTAAGAAGATTGAACCCCATGGTCCACTTGACTACCAACCAAGGATAATAATTTCCTTTTGACAATCAGTTAATTATTGTAGAAGCACGAATGAGAGAATCATTTTCTGACCTAATTAGGATACCTTAAGTATATTCAAAAATAGTATTTTTTGCTAAATGTCCTAGTATCTTGACCCATTAAAAGAAAAAGGGCTCCAATATAAGGGAGGGAAAAGTGTCTTCTGAAACAGGATACTAAAAATAATATTTTTCCAAGAGTACTAGATTACAAAAACTGTGATGCTACAAGGCAGCTTTGTGTGCTAAGGAATATCTGGTTACTTCAGGAATCATCTGAGCAAGCAAGAGGATTACAGCTGAGACTTTCTGGATTTATAGCAGTCCAGTTTTATTCTACACAGATTTTATTAAGACAGCCTTCTTTCCTGCAATTTCTTTTTCTCTTTTTCATCATCTTTTCTGATTTAATTGCTAATGCGAGTGCCCAGGGAACGCATTAAAATTGCTTTTCGCCTCTGGATCCCCATTTTAGTTTTAAGGATTGTTGTTGCTGAGACGTGGCCTCATGCACTTGGCCTAAGTCCGCTGGGTTTGGCAAGTATAGCTTCTGACCTTATTTCTGTAACTTGCTAATTTGGAGAGATGGTAGAGGAGTATGTATTCATTTTTCTGGGAAATACTGATAATGTGACAATGTAGTTTAAGCAACTTTTTGTAACACTGTTTTATGCATCATCAAATTTAGATATTCTGAGATATTTCTTAATGTATCATATTATGTCACCTAATATGTCTCTGGATTTGTCTATATTAAGGTTATATAAATTGGATAAGAAACCCTTCATTTCTTGTGAAGAAAGGATGACTGATGACTGTTAAATTTCAGGCATCAGGGACTATCACAAAGCTGGCCTTTGTAAACATTTAAAATTCAAGCTATTTTTAAGTTAATTTTCTATTCTGGATATGAATGAATTGGCCAATAACTAATGATTGTGTGTTTGTTACTTGACTCACACTCTTTTTTTCCAAAGTATTTGTTAATGTGCTGAAGTGAACTTGAAATCCAACTCTAACAATAATATTTCTCATGGCACTATACATAATATTTTGTGAATTTTCAATGAGTTTCTGTATGTTGGAAATATAGCTCTACTTTTTTTCAGACAAGGTTTTTTTTTCCCCATAATATAAAGGAAAATATTATACAGCAATGGCTTTATGACATAGGGAAGGGTATTTTCAAGTATTGGATAGCATACTGTTGCATATAAATTACAAGTTTCTTTTCCTCCCTGTACTTTGAAACCCTTTTTGCTCTTTATTGATAAGCCAATCTACTTCACTTAAAGTAGTAGTGGTAAAATGTTGGACATACAAATCTTTATGAAACATAATTCCAGCCCCTGGCAATCATTATACCACAGAATATCATCATTTTACCTGATTCCTTGGGAATTGGCATGATGCTCACCTTCAATGCTGAAGCCCTTTCTATGGAAGCAAATGAACAACTCTTCAAGAAGGTTCTTGAAGTGTGGAAGGACATACCGTCTTCAGTGGGTATGTATAAAATTTCCCCTTTCAGATGATCTGAGACAAACCTCTGTTTCTTAAAATATAACATTTTCTCGAAACATACAAGGTTAATTTGGGATCCTGCTTATTTATTCCCTCAGCAAGGTTTGTATATGTGTTTGTCTCCTGCTTAAATGATTCACAAAGCTACCACAAAAAAAAAAAAACCTGATTGTGACTCTCATAGTTGTTCATTTGCAGTACAATTAAAAGAGGAAAGGCACTCATTTCCACAAAAATCTATATTTCTTGTATTAACTCTTTTGCTTTGCAGATTTTACAGAGATGTTGAAAATTCTTCATTCCATCACACTAATTTCTGGGATTTACCTTTATCTTAAGGGGCTGCTGAGTAATCATAGAAGAACAGCAAACTGTTTCTATTTCAGGTAGTCAATACTGTTGTTTTTAGTGAGAAATCTTTTTGTGGAAGAATCAAATACAAACTGAATAGCTGACATTTTAGTTCTCACCAAGATTTCATCATCCTTTATTTGCAAAAGACATAGATATGACTGACTGCAATACCTATTCAGTACAATCCAAATGGCAACATAAAGAAATCTACTCTTTCATCTTCATGGGGCCAGGACATTTTTCTTTCCTGGCCTGCTGATCTCAGAAATCTGAAAAAATTGAGATTGCTGTATGTGTCCCTGAAGCTTGGTGACTACAGAGGTAATCCTGGGTAAAGACCAGAATATATATTAACAGTAAATATTATTAGAGTAGTATGAGTTGATGGGGGATAAATATTCCTAAAATGAAGAGGAGGTTAATGAAGCAAATAAAGGAGAAAGGGAGGGAAGACAGAAGATAGTGAGGGCAGGAGGAGAGGAAGGAGACAGAGATGGAGGAAGATAGAAAAACATATTTTGTCAAAAGAGAAGCCAGTAGAAACCCCCATATTAAGGATAAATATGATCCTTGTGTGGCTTTAAGAACCAGTATGAAATAATTGTTTTAATGGGCATTTTTCATTATCAGATGATGGCACTTTACATTGCACCTGCAAAATTCTTTCTTTTTGCATACATAGTGTTAAGGATTGTCCTGAAAATCCCCAATTTCTTCAAACAGGTAAGAATCAGAAAGTTTAAAACCATTTTAAGAAACAAAAGGTAAATACTTACAATATAATTGACAGATCTGGGATAAAAGAAATTGAAGATAATGAATCTTGTTCTAACCAACAGCAGGATTGGTGTGATCAGTATGTTAACCTGAAATAGCAATAAAGAAATTCAGATGGGAAACTGAACCAAACCCCTATAGTCAATGCATTAGAACAATCATTTGCAATCAAAGGATGTTTTTGGAAACTTCTCTGATGCAGCTTTTTTCCTTAAGGAGAACAAATTCTAACCTAAAACAAACAGCTTTTTAAATTTACTGGAATTTGAAAGATGTCTTTATATGTGAAGTGATTAATGTTATCATGAGAACATAATATTTTGTTTTGTGTATTAAGGATACTTTGCAAATACTTGAAAGACTACAGTATAATATCAGTATTAAGGAAATCAATTACTCTCTTTTTGTCACCTGCTTTAATTTAAAACTAACCTAAATCCATATTTCCCCAATATTAAGTATTATATTTCCTTGAGATATAATAAATGCTTTCAATAATAAGATCATTGTTCTGATTTGCAAGCAAATATGTAGAGTCATAACAATTAGAGCAAGTATTGTTAAACATTCCGGCTTAAAATCACTAGACTCCATAGCATAAGCCAATTTAGTGGCTAGGTTAAGTGGCATATTAATGTACTAATGTGTTTCAGAATTAAAGTGGAAATTCTATAATGCCATATGAACTATACACTTGGGTTCAGCAAGTAACTTGTACATAAGGTTTAGAAATTTTTGTTCTGTGTGGTTGTTGACAAAAATGCAATTTTTAATAAATTATTCACATAAGTGAAAAAATTCAAATCCAAACAAATTAATCTATTGTTTCCACCACTCAGGCCTTGGATTCTCATTACTCCCCTCATATCTAGAGTGATTTTAATTGAACCTTAAAGTTTTCTTCCTGTAAAGCCATTTGAGTAAAATATGATAGCAATTTCATTATAATTTTGATATCAAGTCCATACACATGAATATTTTGATTTGTATTGTGAAAAGAAACAGGAATAATGGTTAGGAAGTTGTAGTTGAGAAATTCCAGATGGCTCACACTATACCTATGTAAGGGCACTTCTATAAGTTTAACAATTCCTTCATGAGTTCTTTTGTACACATTTTATATATATATATATATATATACACACACACACATATATATACACACACATGCATACATATATATGATGTAAGATAAAATTTGGTGTAAAATAAACCATCTTAGAATCTTTGAGAAATATAAGGAAAAGTGTTAAACTATATTATAGTAATATCAATATATCAATGCAGAATTTATTGTCCTGTAATAAAAGAACATGGAAAGTCTGTTGAATCAAATTCTGATTTTAATCATATTAATATGTAAGTAAAGATGTCTGGTTTTGATGTTTTCTAATTTATTATGGTTTCACCCAAATTTTCAGTGTTATTTTAGGTCTTAAGGTTTTTTTTATTTATAGAAATTTGATTTCCCATAAAGTACATAAAGACTATAAACTTGAAAGTTAAACATTCAATAATATTGTGCCCTGTGTCAGAAAATACCTTTCAGCCCCAGCTGAGCATTTGACTGTTTGTATAATTAGGTTTTTTGCTTTAAGGCAATTATCATAATCTTTATTGTCACCAAGTAATATAAAACAGGACCCAAAGTTAAAATCTTAATAAAAATTTCCTGAGCAAGAGACTTAACAGTATCAAATTAGTATTAGTCCTGTTAATAACATTGTAATGCATTGATTTGCATTAAGATTGCTAAAGTCATTATTTGAGCAAGCCAGTTTTTAGCAGTTTTAATTTTGAAGAGTTAGGTTTCTATTATGTCACGTAAGCACACATGCAAAACCTTATGGAATGTTGCAATTCATTGTAGACTGCACAAAAAGACTGAAGATAGACTTAACTTTCTAAAAACACCCTAGAAATAATCTTTAGCTTTTCTATGGTTTTGTAGAATATAAATAGAACAATTAATTTATAAATACAACAATTAATTTATAAATAGAACAATTAATTTATAATAATTCAGGTCATGGCGATGATAACAGATAGCTGGCTTGAATGTCATTGCTGAACAGCTCAATGGCCAAATGACTGACTTTAGAAGGAAGGAGAAAAATGATGCATTTATCTGAACTGTAACAATGAGCCTCTTAATAATCAAACGTTGACTGTTGTTATCGTTTTTCCTCAGTGATAGATTTTGTGTTTTTCTGATTTTTAAAATTTTTTTGTAGCTTATGAGTGTAGCCAGCGAACCACAGGATGGGGCCAAAAGGCCATTGAAGTTCGCTCTTTGCAATCAAGGCTTCTAGAAAGTGAACTGAAGCGCAGAGCAATCAAGAAGCTGAGATTTCTGTGTACCCGAGGTGACAAGGTACAGCAAAAAAAAAAAATCAAACAACAAGGAAACTTTTGTCCTTTTTCATTTAGCCATAAATGTATTTAGGCTGTATTTCTCAAACTGGCATACTATTGATACAAAAAACTTTGCATTTTTCAATGGTAACCTTGATATGGGAATTGAAATTTGATTTCAAAGAGAGACCATCTTCAAAAAAAAGTGAAATCCTAATTATGTCCTAAACTAAGTTTAAACATTATCTTTTGGTTCAAAAGCCATTATTGTCTTTGCAACAAAATTGTGTTTCTGTTCTTATGAATAGTTGAAATGTAACATTTGAAAAAAATCTGACTTTTATAGTTTTCATCATGACCCAGTAACAGAAGGAAAAAATAATTTTGCTTACTAAACATCTAATTTTGTGGTAGTATTTATGCTAAAAACTTTAATAAAAGCCTTTACATTTAATCTTCATTAAGTTGGTATTATGTTCACTTTACAGAAAATAAAGGTTAAAAAAAGACTTGATAGTTTATATAATCTGTTGTTTCAATAATCAGTGCAGATAGTTGAGACAGAAAAGATTAAATAAAATCATTAAAGTTCCTATTTCTTATGATAACTAATAGTATGAAGAAAAATCCTTTGAGAACTAGGAAGCATTGTGTTTAGAAGAGATTGCAGAGGACTTTGCATTGATATCAAATTGCCAGGAGAAGGCACTGTGATCAAAGAAAGGGACTGGTTTGCAGTGTAAAGAAAGACAACTGCAAGGATTGATGTCTGAGCTCAGATGGACAAGGATGCCTTCCTGGCTCTGCCACCTAACTATGTACAAGAACCTAGAAATTTGATTAATCTTTCTGAGCCTTAGTTCTTTCATTTACAAAATGGAAATGTAATTACTGTTTTGGATACAATTGTGAAATTAATAATGATATATAGAGTAGGTCTCACAAATTGCCACATAAAATATGTTTAGTCAGGGATAGCAAACATTACTATCCTCATTATCATGTTACTGACCTTCCTAAATATAACCATTGTAGATGTTGAAAACCTTAATCCTAACAAGGATGAACTCTCTGTTTCTATTTATGTTCATGCCCTGATCTAAATTTATTTTTGGCACCTACCATAGTTTTGTATTATGTTCTTCTCTAAGCCAGTGAGTTTAACTCATATTATCAGCCAATTCATGTCAGTCATTTTCACTGTAATAGGAAATTGCACCAAGTATAAAATGTCTGTGTCCACATAAACACTCGTAACAATTGATGCACAACATCTCAATAAGGTATTTCCGTGTATTACCAGGAACTTCAGCTGATAAATACTACCTAGAAAATTCTAATTTTATTTCAGCCATATGAAGTACAATTATGGAGAATATAACAAAAAGTCATTTTCATATATAATTTAGACTTCATACGAATTTAAATTCTAATTCTTTGAGGAAATCCTGTTCTTAAAAAAAGTATAGCTTAATATTTGAATTTGCTGATATAGGAATTAAAATGATATTTTTAGCTATCAAATATCAACTATCAATGTATTAAATATTTACTGACTGTCTCATTCTCTCTTTTTAAAGCTGTTCTTTACCTCCACCATGCGCAATCGCCACAGCCGGGTTTACTTCATGACCCTTGGGAAACTTGAAGAGCTCCAAAGCAATTGTGGTGTTTAAAAGGTTGCAATGATTTACTATGACATTTACAAACATCATAAATACGCAATTTGCATCTTAAAATTTCTGAGATTAAATGAGTATTCACTTTTATTGTTAGGGGGAAATTAAGTCAGATACTTAACTTTTAATGTAGCACAGAATAGTTTTAATGAGAAATGCAGCGTTATATATAAAAATAACTATAGCAAGCTCTATGTACTCCAATGGTGTACAATGTCTTTTGCACAAATGTTGTAACTTTTGTTACTGTGAATTCAATTCAAACCTTATTCTAGACAGTTTGAAAAGTCTCTATATTCAGATTTTACAACATGGAAAGGAGAAAAAAAACCTGAAACGAACTAGATTCCAAGCAACTTTCAAAGGAATTGGCCCTGAATGAGGTGTTTTTTAGAAAAAAAAATAAAATTAACAAAAAACCACTTGTTAATTTGCAAATTCATGTAACAAATCAAAAATTAGATTATGAAATCAAAATAATAAAGACTATGCTATAAACCAGACTAAAATTGAACGACCTACCTGCCTAGAAGAGAACAAAGTGATGAAGGGGGACAGGTCACCCATTTCCTCATTGCTCATGGCCGTGAAGCCACGGCTAGAGACGAGTTGTAGTCTTTTCACCCCTTGTTAAGCTGATTTTCTCCTAATATGAACAAATGAAGAAAACCTCACATGCTTGATTTTCCTCAGAACTCCCAAAGATGTGCAATAGCTGTTTTTCTAAACCACCAAAGAATACACTTGCAAGCCTAAATACAGGACTGAACTCCTATACACATGTACTGTAGGATTAGGATTTTTTTTTTTTAAGTAAAATAAGGCGTCAAAATCTGTCCCCAGGACACATGGGTTGATTTATCAAAATTATTATTTGTTTGACCATCAGAGAGCATTACATATTTTCTCAATCCCAGATTGCACCATTTAAATACTTCCCTTCTATCGTTAAAGAAAAACAACAACAACAAAAAAAAGTAATGACAAAGTGCTTTGGCTGCTAATACTTGTGTTTTTCCATATTTTGATTTCTGTAAAATCAGAAATTCAGAAGTGGTAAATTCGCAGGTTATAGGTTATAGGACTCCATGTTACAAGTTTATAAAAATGAGAAGATTTTTGAGAAATATACCATTTTCATCAAATGCAGAAGTCTACAAATTTAAAGTAATGAAAATCATCTTTGTCCATCTCCCTAATATGTTATCTTAGACGCCATAGATAGGAGGTGTTTGGTCACCTATAATAACTGCTACCTGGTGAAAAGCATAATCTCTGCATATCCATCCTCAATGCCTGGTTAGTTCTGGGGCAATGGAGAAGCAACAGAACTACCACAAAGTATACCTCAATATAATTCCTCTAGTTCTGCTTCTAAAATTTGAAGGCAATGCTAGTGGGATAATAATTTTCAAACTACCTGGTTAACCAAAATACAAAAGCAGCTGACTATGTGTGATTACATGCATCACATTATGTCTTGGCACCTTGGTGCCAAGAACGATGATCTGAATTTTCCTAACAACATATATCAAGAGTACAGTAGCTTATACTGAGAATTTAGGAGAACCTGAATTCATTAATTAAATGATGAATGTGACTCACATTTCTATTACTGTGACACCATAATGTGATCCTGAAACTGGCTTATCCTTGAGTATTTACAGCTCGAATGACTTGTTACGTACAGTAGTTGAAAGAGAAGACAAACTTTTAGGTCAAATTATTTCCTTAGAAGTAGTCTTCTTATTATAAATTTGTACACCAAAAAGGCCATGGGGAGCTTTGTGCAAGTACCTCATCGCTGAGCAAATGGAGCTTGCTATATTTGAATTTCAGAAAATTTTCTCATTTAAGTAGCATGTAGAATCAAGTCTTTTAAGAATTCTTTTTTTTTTTCATGATATTTACTCAAACATAGGGTTCAAAAATAAGCTTTATCTAAAAATCATATTTTTAAGACAGTAAGATGGTAAACTATTTTAGGACATTAACTCCCATTGTGTCCTGTGGCTGTTATTCTAGAAAACATAGACCTTGGTGAACTGAATCTACTGTGCTGTCCCAAAGTAACCAAGCAAGAGAAATTACAAATGTGTAACTGAGCTTTAAAGGGTGTAAGGTGTTAACAAAGAAAGCAAGCTGGGCACATATTAAGAAGGGAGATTGAAATGTTGGGTAGTCAAACAGCAAGGTCTGAAAATATTTAAAGTGGTTTGCAGATAGTGAATTTCCAATTTAGATGTAAATCCATCTGGAAATTTTATATACTTTGCCAGCTGGAACAAGAAAGTGAAGGGACAATTAAATTTCATCATCAATGTGGGGTGATAGAAAAAAATTATATCTATACCTTACCTAGTAACAGCAGTACCTGACAGCTCTAGTCCATCACAGATTTGTGGATGAAGACTCCTGACAAATTAATTTCTCTATTCTTGTGATTTGAAGCATGGAAATCTAGCAGGCTGCGAGTAGCACTGGGACAGCAGACAGTTTTATTTTAGTGTACTTTCATGTTTTCACCAAGGCCTTGTACAGAATAAAAGGTGGTATTGGAATTACCTGAAAACTAGAAAATGGCATAAGCAAAGGACTTATAAGAAAAGCTCTGAGTGAACAAATAATACAAAGAAATGAAAAAGCTTTGATTAGGTCTGCTGAAGTAATAAGCAAATTGTAAGAAAGAATAATCATTAAAATAGTAAAATAAGCAAAGTAAAAATTGCAAATGCACACATACCATTAGAATGTGTGAATTTTAATACTTTCAGTGCTACCAGTTTCTAGATAAAGTAATTACTAAATCTTTTCTGCCAGGGCTCATTTAATTGAGATACTATCCATAAAACTAAGAATAATGCCACACGCCTTCAATGGGATCTTTAAGTACTCTTAAATTCTTTTAGAGAAACATGCCTATTTAAATCAGTTCATATTTAGTCTGTGATGTCTCTTAAAATTACTAATCTTTGACACTAATTGTTTCATCAAAAAATCTTCAATGAACCGTTGTTCAACCTCTGAAAATAAAAAGTTAAAAAGTATTGGTTCCTGTCATCATTTAAAATAGAGATTTGTCGGTCTTAGGATATTCAACTCAAGGAATATTCAATTTTTTTAAGTATGTAATAGTGCAGTAACTGGTAAGCTTTAAAGGTCTCTCATGTTGTTCCTTTAGGAATTCTGGCCAATAATGGGTATGTTAATCTGGCTAAAATCTTCCTGGGTAGTGGTGGGATGAGAAAATGGGATGAGAAGTGGTGAGATGAGAAGATTTTCTTCTAAATGTCTGAGAATTTACACAGATGCACAGACTCACACATTGTGGGCAAAAACCAAGCAAGGTTTAATGCTGATTTCCTTCCCATCCCACATCACACTGAAGTCCCATTAGCAATAATGACATATAGTTTCTTAGCATTCAAGAAAGGATTTAGCCATGCTGATGATGGAACATGGAGTAATCATGGCAGTTTGTCAAAGAAGCTGAATCCTTAGGTTGGGAGCAGAAGAGGAATCACTTCTCTCAGCAGGTGACAGAAACATTAGGGACATAGAACCATGAATATCCCTATTGTCTTGGAACATTCCAGAAACAACCTCCTAAGGGTCAGCTGTTAGGGGCAGCTGGGTGTGTACCTAATTTGTCATGTGTGGCTAAGCATTCAGGAGTTGGGTTACTTGGACATCATAATCTTGTCCTGGCTTTTAGAAACTAAATTTAAAGTGCTTCATTACAATCAAATTAACTCATTCTACTTGATATAAAGGGCCCACTAACTTCAGCTACTCTGGGTGGCAGTGTTGTGAACCACGGAACAAAGACATAGTCACAGATTGATTTTAAAATAGGCACCGTGATGTCCCAAGACTGAGGAGGCGTTGCCTTGAGGACTCGTCACCAGCGCATGGAAACAGGACAAGCCAAATGTCAGTTAATAGCTTTATGTCCCAAAGGGAGCGATGGGTTTACAGACTCCAACACTGCAAGCCTATTTACTGAATCTTTCCAGTACTGTGATTTCTAATCTAATAGCACTTTATTTATAGGGTCTTTACCTCTCACTTAGGTTATTCAGGTTTCTAAAAACAGTAAAACCATTGAGTGTGGCTACTCTTTAGTTTCAAAAATTGAATGGTAACAGCTAATGAATTAAAGACCAGAAATGTTTCAGAAAACACTGCTACATGTCATATTTTATGTTGTTCACCACCATATTAATCGATTTCAAAAAATGAGAGAAGGAAATTGATTCTGTATGGATTTATATTTTCAGATCTACTTAGCAGACTTTGTAGCTAAATAAAAAATCAGGTACAGGATTAACTCTTGCAACTTTGTCATTGGATATGTGTAAGTGCTTTATTTGGTACCTAGCTTACAGCAAAGACAATAAAACCATTAGCTAAAAGAGAGTGGGCCTTTTTGCTTAGGTTGTCCTTGGTAGTACTTTACTGATAAAACTTTAAAATTCACAAATCCATTTGTTTCATCAAAATACCGTCTATGTCCTGGTAACCAAAAAAGGATGACATTTTTGGGTGATTTCACATGATTTACCATACAAAACTGAAATGAAACAATATATATCAAAGCAAAATTAAATAGTGCCTTTTAGTTTTTTTTTTCTACCTTTGAAAGCATCACATAAGGGACCATTATACCCCTATACCCCTTGTAGTAGGTACCCGAGTATTATGAGTAAAAATTGTTGAATTATAAAAAACAGCACGCCGTCATTCAACTGACAGTTTTGTACAAACATTTAATTTGAATGTGATTCTTTTATTTTGCAAGATTATTTGTTGAGCATCCTGTGACATGTTAATGAGTCATCAAAGCTTGTTTACCTGTTAATCCAAAATGTACCTTTTAATCCAAAACTTTCAGATTATGTTCCCATAAATAGATCAAATTCCAGGCATACCCTTCAGGTACATTTTTAGCAGATGAAATAGTGAGTGTGATCTTCAAATGGAATGGTAGCCATCAAATATGTCAAATGGAAGCCTGCAACACTATGAAGTTGAATCTCATGAATCAAGATCGGCAGAAATGAATACATTGAAGGTCAAAGCAAGTTGAACAACACAAAAAATGAAAATTCTCAGAGTAAAATTGAAAATTATATAAGCTGGAAAAATTGGTCCTCCCTTTAACAATGTAAAAGTTCCCATAAATTTTACCCTGCAAACCATACTAAAATTGAAAAAAACAAAAACTTGTTTTTTTGAACTCCAACTCTCATCTCACCAGTCTGAGAGGAAAATTAATCATTTTCTCTCTGTTCATCCATTAGGGTTATACAAAGGTCTAGGGCATCAGAAAATTCAGAACTACCGCACTGATCTATGGTGAACACCAGTCAACACTGATACATTCATTTCTCACGGTCTTGCAGTGACTCTCAGACTTGTGTATCCATGGCAATATTTGTTAAAGCAAGGTACCCTGATACCCAGGGTCATGCCTTCTAAAGTCACACTTTGTCCCTGGGAGCTGACTGCAACTTGGTCTCTGCTATACACTTTCTCCTATCTCTTCCTGTTTCTGATGAATCTGTCTTCCCTCAAGAAAAATTCCCTCTGTCAGCACCTCATCCCACACAACAATAAAATTACCTCCTTTCCATCCCATTATGAGAACTATCTAACAAAATGTGTCCAAGAGCTTGAGCTTAAACCATATAGTTCTGACAATTTTTGCTTTCAGTTCCACTGTATATATAGCCTTTGTACCTACCCAAGAAAAAGAAACCCTCCATTAGTTTAGGGAGAGGAAATTCAACAAAAACAAGACAACAATTAGTTATCCTGTCTTTTATATATGACCAACAATACAAACAAAATGACATTTTTTAAAGAATGAGACATTATTATTGCTCTTCCTAAGGCAGACCAGAAATGTCCAGTCATCTGTTATTATCCTCCTTAATTCTGCTCCTTAGTAGCTTGAGCCTTTCCTCTGTGCCAGCTTGCAGCTCCCAACAATTGGCCTTTCTATATCACTGCCCCTCCTTTTTGATAGCCCCTGTCGATGAATCTTTTGACATAGGACTGTGCTATCCATTTCACACTCCGCTGGAATCACATAAAGATCCCCACATCCTTCCTTCTCATTCTTTAAAAAATTTAGTTCTGGCTGACTATCATTTCCTGCAGCACTACTTCTGCTATAAGTCTTGATAGAGTTAACATCTGCTTTGATGATTCTGTCAACATCTCTCCTGTAATATATATCTCCCTAAAATTTGAGCACATTATCTCAATCACTTATTATTCCCACAGTAACACAATCTAGACCATATCATTACTGACAATTATAATTCTTTGCTATAAATCCTGTTTCAATTGATCTAACTACCTTTGTTTTTCCTGGACTGAAAAACTTATTTAACCTCATATGGACCCATAATCCTTTGATTACAAAACCTTTTACTGCCTTTTACCATCAAATATATTCTCAACCCCCTACTTATTCAGGTAAGACAGTACAATGCATCAAGTATAATTAATACAAACATAATTAATAATACAAACATAATACTTTAGGTCTCCCTTAGCAACATTGTCTTTCTTTTCCTAAATCAAACTTGTCTCCTCCACAAAACTGGTTCTGGCTGTAGAAAATACAACTGGTTTCATTTTAAATTCATCACTAAAAGTCACCAGTCGTGTGGCAATGCCTCCAGTAACTTGTACTATATTATTCTAGTCTACTTAATCTTTTCACTCTCTTCAATAAAAAATTCATGTTTTCATCTCTGTCCTTATTTCTCTAAAATCTCCTTCACATTCATTCTCACTTAAGGACCTGAATTCCTAGATCACTGAGCAGAAAAATGACCAGCGGTTCCCACTTA
The DNA here is from genome assembly GCA_004024945.1 of Uropsilus gracilis. Taxonomy (NCBI): domain Eukaryota; kingdom Metazoa; phylum Chordata; class Mammalia; order Eulipotyphla; family Talpidae; genus Uropsilus; species Uropsilus gracilis. The sequence goes on from PVHY01006658.1 coordinate 15,353, forward strand.
TCTATATATGTACCAGATAAATGCTCTGCAGTTTTTCCCAAAGAAGTTTTGTATTAATTTCAATCACATTCATCTTCACCATCCAACAGAGAAGAACCCAAAGACCTCCTATGAAGGTCTTCAATGAGCACTACATTGTTAAATACATAGCCAGTTTTTCTGATTTCTCTTTTATTTAATCTATCAGCAGTTTTCGTCAAAACTTATCACTCCCTCTTCCAGAAAACAACTTCTATTGGTTTCTGAGATGCCACCCTCTCCTGGTTTGTTCCTCTATCATTGCCACAGTTGTTTGTAGCTGTAGAAATATATACTAACTGCTATCTGGTCTCATTTCTTCTGGTTTCTTCTCTCTCTGAAATCTAAATGTTGTAGTGCCTCTGGGCTCAGTTCTATTGGGGTCTATCTCTTCTATCTAGGTGACAGATAGAAGACCCCTATTCTATTGGGGTCTATCTCTTCTATCTTTTCTATCACCTCCTTAGGTGATAACATCTATTCTCATTCATTTCAATGTAATCTATTGACAATATGCAAATAATTATTTCCACCTTGAACCACTGACTATAACCTACTGCTTTCATGATACATTCACTTATTTTTTTAAAAAAAACTTTGTTAATCTTATTTTCAGACCATAAAGTTTGCAGTTTTAAAGTATAAAATTCAATGGCTCTTAATATATTTACAGGTTGTGCAAGATTCCCTACATAGAAATCATAAAATATTCATCACCCCACAAAGAAACATGCCCACTGGTACTTTAGCACTATTGCCTCTGTTTTATAGGGGTTGATCCAGTATTTTACTGTTAGTATGTCTTTTAAAGTAAGATTTTACTTTCCCTTTCAAATGTTTTAATGTTTTTATTAGTGCATTTGTTTTGAGTTTAAATGAGTCATTGCATTTCTTGCAATGCCAGTTTGATAAGTGGTGAACTTTTAGCTTTTGCTTGTCTCGAAAGCTCTTGATTGCTCCTTCAAGTCTGAATGATAATCTTGCTGGGAATAGAATTATTGACTGAAAGTTTTTTTTTTTACTTTATGAACTTTAAGTGTGTCATGCCATGCCTTTCTGGCCTGCAAGATTTCTGTTGAAAAATATGGTGGTTAACTTAGGGGTTTTCCTTGTATGTGGTACACTGTTTTCCAGCTAATACTATAAAATATTTTTAATGTTTAATTTTTGCCATTTTCATGATAATGTGTCTCAATCTAGACATCTTTGATTCTTTTTATTTGGAAATCTGTGAGCTTCTTTACCTTAGTGTCTACTTTCCCCAGGTTGGGCATTTTCAGTGATTATTTCCTCAAATGTATTTTCTGGCCTTCTTTCCCTTTTTTTTCTGGGAACTTTATCATGTGAATATTACTCCTCTTGATGTTATCCCTTTGATATCTTAGGGCAGCTTTATCTTTTTTTTTAATTCTTTTTTCTTTTTTATAGTCTTGCTGGTGAGTTCTGGGAGCCTTCCAATGTAGTTATTCATTATTCTGCTCTATCCATTCTCTCATTCCTCTGTGTTATATTTGCAATTCTTTTTTTTTTTTCCTGTTATGACATTCCTCAGTTCTGTGGATTCTGTTTGGAAGGTCCTATTTTTCACTACTTCGTCCATTCATTTCCTCATATTGGTGGGTATCTTTATAATCATTACTTTGAATTTTTCCACAGATAGTTTTCTTATCTCCATTTTTTCAGAGATTTTTTTCCCCGGGTTTTGTTTTGTTTTTTCATTTGGGTCAGGTTTTCCTGTTTTTCCATGTTACTTCATTCTCTCTGTTTATTTCTGTTTTATGCAACTCTATTCCCTATTCTAGAATGCAGCTTTAGTCTCATATAGATGATGTCACTTGGCATCTTGGAACACTGTTCCCTCTGGTTTCCCACATTAGTTGACAGAGGTGTGCTTTTGTGGTCTGCAGCCACCTTCCTCAATATGATGGCAAGACTGTGGGTAGGGTGTTTTGGTAGGTTCGGCCTCAACCTTAGATGAAGGGGTGCCAAGTGAGTGGTGCTATAGGTCCAACCACTGTGTGTGACTGCCACCAGATGTATCCAGTGTATCTAGGCTTCCTGCCATGTTGGTGCTTGCTGGTCCAACAGCAGTGGACAGTGCCAGCATCAACCTGTGGTGTCACAAGCGGGCAACCTGCTGGAAGTGTGGCCCTCAACTAGCTAAGTTTCAAGAGGTGTTCTGGAGTAGCTGGGGTTCTGATAGTGGTATCTGTAGTACCGGACCTAAAGACCCAGTGGATGGGGTCTTGTGGACATGGGTTCTGACGAAAAGGCCTGATTTGCAGATGCAGAGGGCTTGTGTGTGTGTGTGACTGGAACCTTAAACTAGGGTCTGGCTGTGTATTCTGGTCTGTGGGCTCAGACACTTAGGGTCTATTGGTCTGACTGCATGGATAGATGGGCCAGGCTGACAGTATGTCTGGGTGGCTACTTGCAGGGGGTGGGGCACAATTCCTGGCTTTCAGGGGCCAGGTTCTGACATACTGTGGACTATCAGGGGAATGTAGCATGTACTTGATTCCACTTAAGATTTGTCTCTGCCGTGGCTAAGTCCCTTGGGTGTTACTGGCTGCAAGGTGCAGCTTGCTTGCAAGCAGACAGGTGGTAGCTAATGGACCAGTACTGTTCGTGCACTGGGGCTGGACCCTCTTGTTTGTTACCTCTTAACCTCTTGATTTGGCTACTTTCTGGGGGTGTGTGACACCCTCCTTAGGGATTCACCCTCAGGGTTTGATAGTATATAAAGTGAGTTCCAAGATGGCACCCACCCACACTGTTATCGGCAAGGTTGCCAAAACAGTGCTGGTGGTGACTTTGATGTCAGATTATTCCCAAGTGTTCCTTGTTTCTAGGCCATCACTGTAGGGATTGCAGTTGGGGTTTCTTCAGATGTTGTTCAGGCTACTGTTATTACTTTGTGCCTAGGACAAATGAATCTGTTCAGGGACCTTATAAGGGCTAGTTTTAGTCTCTACTTTACCTTTAGTTTTCCTGTACTCATATCCTTCTGGCACTCAACACATGGTTTCCAGGAATTTGTCTCTGTTATGTTGGTTCTTAAGATTAAGGTGCCCAATAGTAGGCACAATCTGCCCTCTCAACTCCTCAAGGAAAAGTTCCACAGCTTAAAAGTGTCTTCCTGTTTGTGTCTTAGTGCCCTCTTGATGGACTTTCTACACTGGCAAAAGCATCAATCTATCTGGATGATTCCTTTCTCTCCTTTATTCTCGAACCTCTCCTCATCCAAGTCTCAGTCAGCTTCTGGATAATTAGTCCACCTTTACATCTAAATTTATTGTGATCATGGAAGTCAGTAGGTACAAGTTCTCTTTATTCCACATCTGGGGCTCACCTCTCTCCATATTGTTTTAGTTGCTCTGAATTCACAATCTTCAAGTGTGAGTACTCCATCTTTTTTCTTCTTTTTCAATGTAATTCAGGTCTCTTTTAGTACGATACACAATATGTAGATGAACTTGGGAAGCATGGTTACCTTCACAATATTACAGCTCCCAATCCATAGCACAGATTGCCTTTCAATTTTAATCTTTCATTTCATTCAATGATATAATATCGTTTGCAGACACATCATATTTTTTGCTCAATAGGTCCCTAAGTATTTCATTTTTCTTCATACCATTCTAGATGGAAATATTTTCTTAATTTCCTTTCTATATGTTACCTAAAATTTTAGGTTTTAAATTTCTCAGCAAATCCCAAAACTTTTATACCTGAATTTTATTGGCTAAGTAACACAGTAGGAACTGCACAACCAATTAACACCATTTGGCTAAGAACTTACTTACAATTTGACAGTCATTGAATGCAAATATTAAGTACATAAATATTTCACATTCTATAATACAAGGAGGGTAATATATAATTTATAAGACATTTTTAAAGGTTACAGATATTTGCATGCTTGCACTTTAGCATTCAAATCTGCTCATTGCTAATATTTCAAATAAGTAAATTTAGCTCAATGCAAAAATCTCAAAATAAGTTTAAAAAAGCAATATATTTTAAATGTATGGTGTCATAGAAGATTTACCAAGAGATAACTAATCATGCCTAAAAAGGATATAATAAAATTAATTTTCTGCAATACAAATTCGACAACTATATTTGATTTTTTTAAGTCAAAATAAGTGGTATTTTTGAAGATTTGCTTTCCAGTTGTTTTTTGCTAATACACAGTAATATAGTCAAATTTTGTTTCTTGACTATGTATCTTATCACCTTGCTAAATTAGTTTGTTAGTTTTAGGAATCTTTGTAAATTACTTAAGATTTACTATGTATGCAATTATTTCTTAATAAAGACTGTCATATTTTTAAACTCCATTTTGCTTGCTTGTTGCTAGTGTGTGGAAATATAACTGATTTTAATGTTTTCTCATATAGTACAAATTCACTAAATTCATTAGCTACAATTGTGTTTTATGAAACCTTTGTTATTTTCTGTGAACAGAGATGATTTGCCCCTTCCTATGTAATTTGAATACCTTTTTATTTCTTACTCTTGCACTACTACATTAATGAATAGAGGTGGCATAGTAAAAACCCTTATCTTGTTCTTGATTTCAGGGAACATGTCTGAGTTAACAGCAGGTATTCCCATAAGTGTCTATCATGTTGAGGATGTTCTCTGCTACTCCTTGTATACTGATTGTTTATATCATGAGAGGGTGTAAGAATTTGTCAAGTGATTTTTTAAAAATCAATTACTAGAATACATGAAGTATTCCCTTAACTTGTTGATATGGTAGAATATGTTGACTGGCTAACTTTGGGTTGCTGGAATAAATCCAGCTTGCTGGTAGTTCGCAATTCTTTTTACATACTGTTGGATTCCATCAGCAAATATTTCATTGAGGATTTTTGTATTGATATTCATGAGAAATAGCCATCTGTGGTTTTCATTTGAGGATTATATTTGTATGATTTTGGTATGAGAATATTATTGACTTTATAAAAGTATTTCTGAAACATTTATCATTTTTGTTTTCTGGAAGAGAATTTGAACTCTATTGTGAATTCTTTCAGTATTTATTAGAATTCTTCAGCAAAACTATATAGGACTAAAGATTTCTTTGGGCAGATTTATAAATTATATATTAAATTCCTTTAATAGCAATAGGACTCTCCAGATTGTTTATCTTGGTTGAGTTTTAGTAGCTTATTGAGTTTGAGGACTGAACCAGTTCTTCTAAGTATTTCATTAAATTTCTGTATATTAATGGTTGCATGAGTTTTAGTACTATTCCTTGCTTTGACCCTGGTAGTGGTGACTATGTCTTCTATTTCTTTATTTTTTCTTTACTTTTGTCTGCCTTATCAGAGGTTTATCATTTTAATTGATTTTTAAAAAAAACACTACCGTTTTGTTGCTTTTCTCTGTAGCTTTACAATTTTCACACCCATTAATTCTTGCTCTTTAATAATCTCTTCCTTTTTGCCCTGGGTTTATCTTGCTCTTTTTTTTTATTTCCTCCCAGTAGGGATTTAAATGATTTACTTGAAGCCTTTCCTTGTTGTTAGTGTACCAAGCTAAAAAGTGTAACAAGTTCTATAAATATGCTACAACTTAATTCTGTCATTTAATTTTTTTTCTTATTTTCTGCTGTTCTCTTTCTGTTTCTTCTTGATTTCCTGTGGGTTATTTGAATAAATACTGAATCATTTATTGTTTTCCATATATTGAGCATGCTTTCATGCCAGGGATAAATACTACTTAATCATTACTTTATGATTTATGATAATGTGTTGTTGAATTTGGTTTGCTGATATTTTGTTGAGAATTTTTGTGCTTATGTTTATCAGAGATATTGGTTTCTGTTTCTATTTTCTTATAAAGTCCCTTTCTTTAGTATCAGAGCAGTACTGGCCTCATAAAGTGGGTTTGAACACCTGAGGGGAGAAAGCCTGAACTGTAATAATAATAATAGTAATAATAATAATAATAACATGGATGAAAAGCAATGGTACTTCATTATTAAAATAAAATGAATTTGAAAGAATCACCTCTTGGTTTTTTGTAAAAGATTTTGAGGAAGATTGGCATGATTCATTCTAAATATTTGTGTGAAAAAATTCATCATGAAATCATCTGGTCCTGGACTTTATGGGGAGTTTTTTGATTGGTGATTTAATCTTTTTACCCCTTATTACCTCTTCATATTTTTTGTCTATTAATGAATCATTTTGTAAATTGTATGTTTCCAGGAATTTATCCATTTCTTCTATAGTACCAAATTTGGGGGCATAAAACTCTTTGTATAGTCTTTTGGAATCGTGTATTTCTGGGGGGTTTGTTTTAATGTCTTCTCTTTGATTTCTGATTTTGAGTTTTCACTCTTCTTTATTAGTCTTGCTAAATTATTGTTGACTTTGCTTAGCTTTTAAAATCAACTCAGTTTTTTATCTTTTCTATCACTTTTCTGAACACTTTCATTTATTCGGCAGTGATCTTTATTTTTTTATTTCCTTTTGTGACAAAGATTAACTTTGTTCTTTCTGTAGTCCCTTGAGATAAAAGTTGGTTGTTGATTTTGAGAGTTTTATTTTTTTTGTTCATACAGGCATTTAAAACTATAAACTTCACTCATAAAAATGCTTTTACAACAACTTATATTTTGGTGCTTTGTTTTCCATTTTCTTTATTTTTAAGCTTTTATATTGTTATTTTTATTTCTTCTCTGACCCATTGATTATTCAGGCTTGAGTAGTTTAATTTCCACATATTTGTAAATATTTCAGTTTCTTCTTTATTGATTTGTATTTTCACACAACTATGGTTTGAAATGATACTTGACATGATTTCAGTCATCCTAAATTTGCTAAGACTTGCTAATGATCTAGCCTGGAGTACCTTCCATGAATACTTGATGAAATCATGTATTTGGTGGTGTATAGTCATATATATATACATATATATATATATATGTATATATATATATATATATATATATGGACCTAGCAGATATATATATATCTGCTAGGTCCATTTGGTCAATACTATGGCTAAGTCCAACATTCCCTAGTTCATTTTCTGTTTGCATGATCAATCCATTGCTGAAGCTGCATGTTGAAATTATATATTACTATTGCTTGTTGTCTGTTTCTCCCTTCAGTTTTGTTAGTATTTGCTTAATAAACTCAGGTGCCTGTATGTTGTTTGACTCTAAGGTGGCCACAGAAATCAATAGCAGTTGTAAAGCAGTGCTAGGACATGCAGGCATTGCACACAGAACAATGGCCTCAGACTGATTGTGGAAATGAGACATCTCTGGGGTTTTCACTTTATAGTACTTCCATAAAACAGCTGGGATTGAGAGAATACACCTGTCAGTGCCACTTGCATCTCCTCCTCTAGTTTCATATTCAAAAAAATATTTGCTTCCCTTCTTCTTTCTTCCCTCCATTCAGAAAATCCAGTTCACAGCATGATAGGAATTGTAGTATAGAGCATCTAATATGGTGGCAGGGAAGTGGGCAATGGAGAAGATGGCACATCTTCCTAAGAACTCAGTGAATGTTCCTCTTCCTGCTTATAATGGTATAAGGCTTGACTTTTAATGGAAACCAGATTAAGGTGAACTTATAACCCACAAAAAATAGGTGAACATGAACAGTATATTAGATATATGAACAATAAAATTCTCAAAAGATACAAAAATAGCATAAGCTTCTAAAATGTGTGGTCTACTTATAACAAAAGAAATAGAAATGAAAACAAAGAATTCATCTGTTATCTGTCAGATAAGAAAGGCTAAAGATTTGATGTGCCACTTGTTCATGCTATTGCTACAATCTCTTTTTAAGGTAGTTTGATAATAGCTCTCAATGTGCACATTTTCTTTGACTCAGAAATCTTCTAGAAATACATATGACAGTTGTACTCACATAGGCACACAGGGATATGCATAAAGGTGTTGTTGCAGATTGGTTGTAATAAAGCACTGGACTAGGTGGGGGAAAGCAGTGCATTTCCAGGAGTATGTAATTGGTTAAGAAAATACGATAAATCCAGAAAATATTTCATTAACAATAATAGACATTATCTGCATGGACCCTTAGATTCATTAATGATAATGATTAATGTTAATGATAATAATAATGGAAGGTGCAAAAATATACATAGTATATTTAAGAAGCATTATATTGCAAAATAACTAAATTAACAGGCATTGCATCTGAGAAAGGAAAATAATGTCTTAGTGTTTTAAATGTCTTTTTTATTTTTGGTATCTTTGTACTATTAAAAATTTTAGGTATGCCCAAATATTGCTTTTTCAATTACAAAACATTTGCCAAATATTAGTGGGGGTTATGTTCATCAATTATAGTTGAAATTGATCTTTAATATACCCTTTTGATTTCATAGAGAAAAACTATTTGTTCTGTAGTTTGTGCATGAAAGCAAAAAATGCCAACATATTAAAAGTCATTGTGTAATTGTTTACATAGATATAACACAATATTCTATGTATTCTTTAGAAATTTCTGATTTGGGTGTAATGTGCATGTACTACTTTGACAATAAGAATAAAGGACTCTCCCCTTTGAAATATTCTTTTTATAAATTCTGCATTCCATGTCTAGATATCACTATCATCCTTCACATTGCAAAGCTCCTTTATCCTATTACCAGCTGAAATTGGTCTCTGCAGCTCAATTTCCAGCATGTGCGAATGTGGAGGTTCTCCACACCAACAAGCAATTCTCATATGCCAGCAGGTAATTCAATTCAGTTGAGCTTAATTCTGCCACTATCTGCCTGGAGTTAGTCTCAGATTCTCCAGATGAAGTTTAGTCTCCTAAGGCTGCCTTCTAGTTCAAACGCCAGTCACAAACCCAGGTTGTTGCCTGTGCTTCTGACCAGTTGGGTACAAATTACAGGTTCCCACAACCCTCTCTCATTTGATTTTAGGTGTTAGTTTTTTATGATCTATTAGCTATAAACCAAAGTTTCTACAAACCACTCCTCAGGTTTGATTAATTTACTAGAGTGGCTTACAGAGTTGAAGAAATCCACTTAACCGCTAGATTATTGACTTAGTGTATAAATATTATAATAGGATATAGCTCAGGGAAGAGCCAGATGGAAGAAAGGCACAGGGTGAGGTATGAGGAAAGGACATGGGGCTTACATGCCCTCTCCAGGTTCTCAAAAACCCTTCCTTTGGGTTTTTGTGAAGGCTTCCTTAGTAGGCACAACCAATCCCCACAATTCGGTGCTTCCAAGGTCACCTAATTTACATAATAAAAGGCACCTTCCAGGTTCTCAGGACTTAGGAAATTCCTAAGCTTTTGGGACCATGGATAGAGACCCAATATATTTGACAAATATACTTTGGTCATGTGAAAGTATGACAAATAATGAGCTCTTCTTTTTTCTCTTGATTCCTCTGCTTGGTCTGATTGCTGCTGATTTTGGAGCAGAATCAGGCAGTATGAGTGTGATAAGAGTTCCCTCACCAGGATACTTGAGTTTAAGCATTTAAATTCTATATCATTGAAGGGGAATATGATTTTTTCCGCTGAGAATAGTTGACACAGAAACTTTTTGATATTGGGACTATAGTTCTAATGAGACTATTGTTTCAGTTTGGAAGCTACAAAATCATACGATAGAAATAGCATCTGTTTTTCTACTAAATTCAGGAAGAAAATTACTCTTGAATTTGCTTTTCCTATGAACCATACTAGCCACTAAGTGGAGCTATAGGCTCAGGTATGAGAAATGTGTTCACTGATTTCATAAAATAGATAGACTGAAATTCTTGGAGTTCGCTAACAATATTATGACAAAAATTTAGATCTCTTTTCCTCCCAAAATTTCACTCCCTTATTCATAATAAGTAGTCAGAAGCTGGGAAGTTGAAGGGATAATGAATGAGGTCACTTAGGAGGTCTAAAAATGGAATACATACATGGCATTCAGTTTTATGATTCCACTTCACAGCATACCATTGTAAATAACTTCATAACATAGAATGGAGAATTTCAAATTTCTAGTATGTTGTGCTTTTATTTAAAAACTCATCTTTCTGATTTTCATTTGCTGTTCTACTGGTCATTTATGAGTACTGAAAGATATAACTTTATACACCAGGAGCCTGAGAAGGAAAAATGCCTTATAGTTATGTCATATTTGACAGAATTTTTATTACATCATATTTAATTCTACCATTTAACTTTTCAATGACTCACAACCGAGGGTAATTTTGCCCCCACTGGGACATTTGGCATTGTCTGGAAACAATTTTAGTTGTCATAGTGGGAGAGGGGGACAGACACTAGTATCTAGAGGGCATAGTTCAAGAAAGCTAGGGCGGGAATATTTTATACTTTCTTTAATGTATTCCCATGACTTCTTGTAACCTTTGATACCAGAGTACAAACAAGGGGGCAGGAAGATAGAAAATGAAAAGCCATTAAATTAATTGCTCGAGAACATCTGAGTAAAAACCCAGCTCAGATAACTTTGGGGGTCCTTCCAGAAAGCCACACCACCACACTAAACATTGATGCATACTGATTCAACAATTTTAAAACTGTTGTTTGAATAACTCCCATATGAATATGTGTAAGATTCTATGTGAATGACCATGTATATATATAAATGGTAAAATGACAAACTTTTTATTGAATGTACTGTGTGTCAATATGTACTTGAATGATTCATATACATTATTGTTATTAACATTACATTACCCCCAAGAATTGGTGAGATTCTTGTTTCAGACGGGAAATTAAGATTTTAAAAGGTTAAGTAACTTCTCCAAGTCTATGTGCATCAAAAATGGGGAAAAAATGTTTAAACCTGAGGTCTGTGATTCAAGTTCATGAGAAGCTTTTTCCAATTTTTAATATACTGGTTTTATATTATATTTTTTTAGAGCAGGCTTGGGTTCACAACAAAATGGATCAAATTTGACAAAGCATTTAACCTCATCTTAAATTCTTTCTCCCATAAAGGCTACAACCATTACACACACCTGTGTATATACATACATACACACACATGCCACACATAGATACCGTATTATATATATATATGCACATATATATGTAACTGAAAGCTTAGATGAGAAGAATTGTAACATAAACGGCTTCTAAGATCCATGCTTTTCAAGCCTGATATAGGCCTATAGATTCAATCAAGTAACAGTAGTTTTAATGGAAATATAGCTGCCCAAAATAGAGCATACATTTTTGAGCCTTTCTATTTGTGATGTGTAATGAAGTTCTGGCCAATGAGGTGGAAAAGTACCAACTTATAGCTGGGCGTGTGTGGTGGTGTGCACCTGTAATCCCAGCTACCTGGGAAGCCGAGGCTAGAGATCGCTTGAGTTTGTGGTACCCTGGGCAACATGAGCCTGCAGTTCCATAGGCAAAAATAGCGAGACCTAGTCTCAAAAAAAAAGAGAGAGAGAACTAAAACCAGAATGGATGAGACAACCAATAAGAAGGATGAATGAAACACTGAGCGGTTCCAAAGGAGTTGGAGAGAAAATATACCACAAAGTCAAGAATCAAAATCTAAACAACATGAACTGCTGGGACCTAGGAACCCAGATCCTTGCCTGGGGGAAAAAATGCTCTGGAAAGGGAAGAAAATTACAGGCTAAAGCATAATCAGAAAAGCAGCAGCTAGAGAGGAGTTGGAATGACCAGAGTCAGGAGGGGGTGGGGGTGGCGTACCCAAGGGGTAACAATTATGTAAAATAAATAAATATTTAATAAAAAATTAATAAATTTTTTAAAAGTACCAACTAACAATATTCAAGAATGTCTTTTATAAAGTACTGAGGTTTGCAACTTGTGCCATTTTCTTACTCTTTTGTTCTGTCCTATTGCCTGGAAAGCAATAGCGATGGTCATATTTTGTAAGGTAGAGGAACAAGAGGAGAGTAAACTAATGGAACTTAAAATTCCCAAGAATTTCATCCATCACAATTGCCATGTCATCCATGAAATTCCATACTTTTACATCAGACAGATACGTTTTTAAAGTATAAATAAAGCAACTGCAATTTTGACATTGTTAGTCCCAATTCTACTACCATAAGAATAAAGTATTCTTCAAATTGAGAACTTAAGGCCAACAATACTGTCAAGCCTTACACACTATTGGCTATATGATAACACTGCTTTCCCAGACAGGGTGACTTCCAGTCTAGAGAGTCTTTTCCAAAATAAAAGAATTTCCCTAGATACAGCTGAAAAGGCAGTCTGGGGTTCATTATTTTTGAGACTACTGGGACACAATCTTTCCATGGTAAAACCATCCTAATTCCAAAAGATTAAATACCTTATTAGACACATCAGAAAACTAGGCAGAGGAGAGGAGACTGTCTATGTTGACTAGACCTTATTGGCTGTCAGTATGTCCTTGGAAAGAACTTGATGTTACAGGGAAGAAGTTTATGTGCTCTGCACAGAGGCACGTATGACAAGCTAAACAAAGAGGACATGACAGAAGAGACTGCAGGGCCCAGAAAGTGAGTATAATATGGCCAATGTAGAGCCTAGCAACATGAGCCAACTATGTAACAGAGACTGAAGTTAGAGAACAGTATTTGTACACTCTGTGGCACTCTGACAACATTGAGTCTTACTCAGTCCAAGAAGATGGGACCCACCCCTGTCCCTGCTCCCAAGAAGCACCTTTGATTCTTAGAAGAAACAGCTGTGAGTATGAAACTAAATGTGTTTTAGCTAGAGCTCCTTGCATATTTTACTATTAAACCTCTCTAAACCAGTGCAAAGATGTGATTATTGAAAAAGGCCTATCTTTATCACCCCAAGAAAATTAAGCCCCAGAGATGATGATACCAAATGATTATATCCAAATTGCACACTGTTGGTGATTCAGGCAAGCTTTGAGTTGTATCCTAGAATGCTGAAGCAGCATAAAAGTCCAGTAAGTTTGAAAAATACTGGCGAGCCATAAAGGCGGTCCTTGGCGGAGTGTGTCAGTCAGGGATAACAATCACCCGAGTGTGTGCAGTGGCGGTGAGGTAACAATGGTCAGAATGAATGAGTTCAGGGCATGACAAATGGCTGAGCAAGAGCAGTCTTGGAAGTCCAGGTGGAATATGATTTTAAAGTTTCCAGCTTTTCTTAATCTAATTTTTGTGAGGCTTTCTTCTAGATGGTGGTGACAAAACAGCAAATAAAGAAGACAAAATCTTTTGTTGTAGTTGTGCTATTTTCTAACAGAATGAGATGCCAAATAAGTAAAATGAACAAATTCTATTTTAGAGCATGAAATATTGTGGAAAAACTAAAGGGAGCAGCTTTTGAGTGGTTAGTTGCAATTTTAAATAGAGAAGTCAAGGGTGTCACTGAGTAAATATATGAATGAAAATTTGAAAGAGGTGAAGGAGTAAGTTCCCTGTCTCATTAAACAAAAAGCATTAAAGGATGAAAAAGATAACAAGTAAAGAGATCCTGAAATGGGAACTTGCCTAGTATGTTTAAGGAGAAAGGAGGCTAGAGTCTCTGTAGTTGATTGACATGATGATCAATGGAAGAGAAAATCTAAAGTTAAGGTCTTGTAGGTCATTTAACGGATTTTGAGTTTTTGTTATTTTTGTTATGGATAACATTTGGGTTTTATGGAGAGCCTACAAACTGATTTAGATATTAAAAGAAATACTCTGACTTTAGGAGAATAAGCTGTAGGAGAGCAAGAGTAAAAGTAGTTTAAAAGTTATTAAATAAATAGAGAAATGATGGTAACTTGGACAAGGGTGGTAGCATTGTAAAGAGTAATAAATAGTTGGTTTTGATATTATATATAGTTTAAATCAATAGGATTTCCAGATCAATCATATTTAAGGATTACAAGAAGGAGAGAAGTCTGCTGCTGCTCAGACTTTCATTCCATACAAGTAGAAGGAAATGAGATGAACTGAGTCAGAGAAAAACAAAGGCACAACAGGGTTTCTGTTGACTCAAAATGAATCACATAAATATAAACCACAGAACTATGGAATTCTAAAATAAAACTTGAAAAAATCCAGGAGACTTTGAGTTTGGTGATGAGATTTTAGAGACAGAGCCACTAGCAAAATTCATGTGAAAATACTTTGGTAAAATGGACTTTAATAATTTAAACAGCTCTGCTTTGTAAAAGGTATTGTTAAGAGAGTGAAAACACAAATCATGGACTAAGAAAAATATTTCCACAATTATATCTGCTAAAGAACTTGTTTCCAGCCCAATTAAAAAGTGGGTAAAGATGAAAACAGATGCCTCATTGAAGGAAACATACCGAAGGCAAATGAGTGTATCAAAAGATGCTCAACATCATATAGTGTCAGGGTATCAAAAAATCAAAGAATATGATACCAGTATAAACCTATTAGAATGCCTAAAACTCAAAAACACAGACACCATCAAATGCTGGTGAGGTCATAGATCAGCAAAAATTTTCATTGACATAACATGAATGCAAAATGCTACAGTCATATTGAGAGACATTTTGACAATTTGTCACAAAGATCAACATAATGTTATCACATGATGCAGCTATTCATCTCTCGGGTATTTACTAAACTGTAAAGTTTTGTTCATGCAAAAACCTTCATGCAAATATGTATCGATGCTTCATTCATAATTGCTTCAAACTGGAATCAACCAAGATGCCTCTATATGGGTGAATGGATGACTAAATTGAGGGATAGCCACATAATGGAATACAATTGCATGATAAAAGTAAAAAAGCTATGAAACAATGAAAAGATGTGGTTGAACTTTAAATCCATATTGCAAAGTGAAAGAAGGTAGTCTGGCAATGTTACACATATTGTATGACTCTCATCAAATGACATTCTGGAAAAGGCAAGGTTATAGAAGCAGTAGAAATAACAATAGTTCTCTCTGAAGGGTTCAAAGGAAAAGGAATAAAAAGAAAAAGCATAGGTTTTTTGCTTGTTTGTTTTTTAAGGCAGTAAAATTACCCTGTGTGATCCCGTGATGTTGGATATATGACGTTGTGCATTTTTCAAAAGCCACAGAAATTTACAATCACAGTCACTGAATCTTAATGTATACAATTTAAAATGTCATTTTGGTTGTGAGATAACATTATAAAAGGATGACTGTGAAATGAGAATTAGTCATTATAACTCTATGAAACAATTTCACTTTAGAGGATTGCATAAGAAAGGTGCTGATCTGTCTTTGAAAAAGACAAGTCTGTAAAATGGGGGGTGAAATGAACTTTACATTATTCCTGGACTGTAGTTTTCCCTTCTTGTAATGTATTTATCTCATTTTGGTATTTGGACAATACTGACCTCATAGAATGAGTAAGGAATCATTCCCTCTGCTTCTATTTTCTGGAAGAGATTGTGGAAAATTGGTATCATTTCGCCTCAAAATGTTTAGTAGAATCCACCAGGGAAACCATCTGGACTTGGTGATTTATTTCTTGGATGATTGCTAGTTATTGCTTCAATCTCTTAAATAGATATAGGCATATTCAGAATGTTTCTCCTTGTACGAGCTTTCTTAGTTTGTGATTTTCAAAGAATTGACCCATTTCATTTAAAGCTATCTAATTTGTGGCATAGAATAGTTTCTAGTTGTTCTTTATTATATTTAAATATCCACAATATCAGCAGTACTGACCTCTTTCATTTCAAAGAATGTTTTTTTTCTTCTCTATATTTTATTGTTAGCTTAGCTAAACATTTATCACTTTTATCCCTCTTTTCAAAGAAGTAGCTTTTGGTCGCATTTTTTTCTCTTTCCAATTTTTTTCATATCTGTTAAATGTTTATTATTTATTTTCTTCTGCTTGTTTTAGATCTAGGTAGCTCTGCTTTTTAGGTTCCTAAGATGAAAACTTAGTGTACAGATATTTTGTCTTTCTTCTTTTATGTATATTTATTACTATAAGTTCTCTATGAACACTATTTCTGTAGTGTACCACAATTTTGGTAATTAAAACATTTTAAAAATTCTCTGGAGACTTCTAATTTGATATATTTTACTTAGAAATGTGTTATTTAATACACAAATAGTTGGGAATTTCCCACTTTTTACTATTGATCATTAGTCTAATTTTAATGTGTTTGGAAAATATGCTTTATATAATATACTTTTATATTTGTTGAAGTGTATTTTGTGCTTCACAACGTCTTCTAACATGTTGAATACTCCATGTGAATTTGAGAAGGTGTATTCTACAGTTAGTATTCCATTAATATCAACTTGATCAAATTGACTATGCTATTCAGGTCTACTAAATATTTACTGATTTTCTGTATGCTTAATCTATCAATGATTGACAGATTTTGAAATTTAAAAGTAACCATAGACTTGTCCATTTCTGCTTTCAGTTCTGTCAGTTTTGCCTCAGGTATTTTGTATACTTTGTTGCTAAATTCATACATGCTAAGTAAGGATTGATACATCTGCTTGGAAAATTGGCCCATTTATCCTAAGTAAAACCTCTCTTTATCCTTAATAATTTCCATTGTTCTGAAATCTGCTTTGTCTGAAATTAAGGGCTAGCTGGCCTTGCTGTCTTTTCATTAGTATATATCTTTCTAAAGGCCTTAACTTTTTGGTGGGTAGATTTTTTTTTTTACTTGACAGCACATGTAGATATCTTTTGCATCATTGTATATCTCAAGGTGCTCCCACCTTCTTGTCACCTTGTGAACCATTATCTTAATCTCCTGTGCCCATCCCTCCCTGACTTTACCCCCTCCCCATTCCTTGCTTTATGCTTTCAGTTCTGCAGACAGTTTTAAGTGTTTCTTGTCCTTTTACTTGCTTGCTTTCCTTATATTCTGCATATAGGTGGGATCATCCAGTATTTCTCTTTTTCTTCCTGACTTATTTCTGATAGCATGGTTCCTTCTCCATCCGTCCATGTTATCACAAATGCATCCGATTTTGCTTTTTGATTGCTAAATAATATTCCATTGTGTAAATATACTACAACTTTCTGATCCATTAATTTGTTTGGGGGCAATTGTGTTGTTTGCATATTCTGGCTATCATAAATAGTGCTGCAATAAGCATACGAATACAGGCATCTTTTTGAATGAGTGTTTTTGTATCCTTTGGGTAGATTCCCAGAAGTGGAATTGCTGGATGGAATGGTAGTTGTATTTTCAGTAGTTTGAGGGTCCTACACACAGCTTTCCATGGTGGCTGGACCAGTTTCATGCCTGAATTTTTTACCTGAGTATTTATATTTAAAGTGGATTTCTTGTAGACAATAATTAGTTCTTATACTTTAATCACACTGCTAGCTATATATATGAATTGGTATATTTAGATTATAAATGTTTTTAATAAAATTGTATTGGTTTATAATAGTTTGCAAAGCCATATAATTTGGGGGTACACCTTCACATTGTGATATGTGTATATGCTTTTCTCACCCACCACTAAAATTATAATGCCCTCTAACAAGTTGATTCCTTGTACCCATTATCCCACTCCTCTGCCTCTTCTCTTCTGGAAACTGTCATATTTTCCACAGAATTCAAGTTGTTTTTGTTATGTTTTGTCAGTTTATTCACTTTGGTTATTATCTATTCTACATATGAGTGAAACTAAGTGGTAATTTATATTGCACATGTGTAATGATTGCTGATATACATCACTATCATGTTTGTGACTATTCACCATTCATTGTACTTGTTCTTTAATTCTCTTTCCCCTATACATTTCCAGCTGCCTGATCCTTACTCTGTTTCTTTGTATTATACTTTTTTCTTTCTTTTTAAGGAAACTTGAAAATTTTTGTTACTGAAAGATAGATACATGAGTCTCAGGAAGTGAGATAAATAAGGTTTTAATGTGAGTTTTATGTTATCCTGGTTAAAAGGTACGACTGTGCTTCATAATGGGAGTTCCATTTTCAGTAGTTTAAGGGTTTTTCACACAGCTTTCCATAGTTGCTGGACCAGTTTGCACTTCCTTCAGCAGTATATATGTGTCCCTTTCTCTCCACATCGAAGCCAGCACTTATTGTTGCCTGTATTTTTGATATGGGCCATTCTTACTGGTGTAAGATGGTATGTTATTATGGTTTTGATTTGCATTTACCTGATTATTAGTGATGTTAAGCATTTTTTTTATATGCCTGTTGGCCATTTGTATTTCCTCTTCAGAGAAGTGTCTTTTAGATCTTCTCCCCATTTTTTTGACTAGGCTTGCCCATATTTTCTTCTATGTAACTTTATCATTTCAGGCCTTACATTCAGTCTTTTATCCATTTTGAGTTGGTTTTTCTACATGGTGTGAGAGAGTGATCTAGATTCATTTATTTTCACATAGAGATCTATTTTTCCCAGCACCATTTATTGAAGAGACTGTCCTTGTTCCACTGTATGGTTTTAGCCCCTTTGTCAAAAATTACTTCATCTTACATATGTGGCTTTATTTGGGGGCATTCATTTCTATTCCATTGGTCTGTGTATCTGTTTTTATTCCAGTACAATGCTGTTTTAATTGTTATGGCTTTGTAATATAATTTGAAGTTTGGGAGTGAAATACCTCCACTCATTCTTTTTTTTTTTTTCAGGAGTTCTTTGGCTATCAATGGTCTTTTATTCTTCCATGTGTGTTTCAGCAATTTTTGCTCTAACTCTTTAAAGTATGACATTGACATTTTTATTGGGATCGCATTGACTCTGTAGATTGCTTTTGGCAATATGGTCATTTTGATGATGCTAATTCTTTCAATCCATGAGCAGGGAATTCTTTCCATTTCTTGTCTTCTATTTCTTTTAACAATGTTTTATAGTTTTCTTTGTTTAGGTCTTTCACATCTTTTGTTAGGTTTATTCCCAGATAATTAATTTTCATTGGTGCTATGGTAAATGGAATGTTTTTTTTTTTAAATTTCGTCTTCTTCTGATTGGTATTTTGCATATACGAAGACTTCTGACTTTTGCGTGTCAATTTTGTAGCCAGCTACCTTATTGAATTGGTTTATTATTTAAAGTAATTTTTCTGTGGATTTTTTGGGGTTCTCTACATAAAATATCATATCACCTGCATATAATGATAATTTCACGTCTTCTTCCCCTATTTGTTTATTTGTTTCCCTTTTATGTCTTTATCTTGTCTTATTGTCCTAGCTAGGACCTCCAATATTATGTTGAAAAGTAGTAGCGAGAGAGGGTATCTTTGCCTGGTTCCAGATCTTATCAGATTGAAATGATTTTAGTCTTTCCTTATCATTGGGTTTTTCTAAGAACTCTCCTTAGGTAGGCTCCATATCTTGCAGTTTTTTTCAGTTTTAATATATTCTTATTTTATTAGATCATTGTAGGTGTAGTGGTTATGTGCACACACACTCAAAAAAGAATTCAACAATCTTATGATTCAACATTAGACTTTTTGTGGGCATGTATACCTGGGCTATAATCTTCATAAGTGTTTATAAGTTTCCCCTGTCTTACCAGTAAGACAGGAATTCTGTGGGGGAGCTAAAGTATGGAAACGCTCTTCCATGGAATGGAACAAAGCTCTGGTAAATTCTACTTCTCTGCAGAGTGTGTTGACAATACTTACTTTCTCCTTCCCTTTTAGTAAAAATAGTGTTTTCTTTCAACTCTTCACCGTGACAAGTCAGTCATGAGAGAGAGAGAGAGAGCTTGGAAATACAGGGTATTCCCAATATTGTAACCTGTATAGTTCCCAGAAGTTTGTCACTTGTGTTATTTCACAGTCCAAATCAGCACGTATGTTACTACCAGATTATTTTTAGTGACTCCAGAAAGAAAAACATGGCTATAATATTGTGGATTCTCCTATATCTGTAGATTTCAGGGTGGCATTTACCCTAAAAACACAGAGCTCTGATAATTTCAGGGAAAAAAAAAAAAGAAAAGTTGGTCCAGCTTTCTTCATTGTAAGTTTGAGAATGATCAATTCAAAGACCTTTACATGTCACAGCTCAAACAAAAAGTTGAGTTTTTTTTCACTTTAAATGTTTATATTATAGATATTTTTTCTTCTTCATTGACATTTTTATTCTTTATCAGAATCATAAAGAAAAGTTAGTGGAAAATTTACCATGTGAAGTGTGAGGTACAGTCATCCTAACTATACACACTTTGTTGTGCATCAGCATTCTAGCAGTTTTTTACCTTGTAAAACTGAAACTTGATAGGAGTTGAATAACAGCTCCCAAGTAGAATTGGAATTTTATGAGCCACATGAACAGATGATGGCCTGAGGAGGTATTACTAAGAAGAGAAGATACTTACATAATGGAGTGATGATATCCAGTGCACTTGCATAATGGTTAAATTTTGTGACAACTAAACCCTGCTATATTGCCCAGTTGTTTGGTCAAACACAAATCTAAATTGTGCTTTGATGGCATTTTTAAGGATGTGATAAGTATGTACAACCAGTTATCTTTGATTAAAGATTATCTTCAATAATATGAATTAGCCACATTTAATTAGTTGAAAGGGTTTTGAGCTGAAACTGAGGTATCGTGGAGAAGAATGAATGACACATCAAGACTGCATTTCAAATTTTGCCTAAATTCCTAGACTGTAACCAGGCACTGCTGATTTCTGAATTGTCAGCCCCAAAATCATGAGGAACAATTCTTCAAAATACCCCTCTGTCTCTGACATACACATGTGATAAATATGTAAAATATGTATCTCAAAATATTTATTGCATGTAAATATGGTAAAATTATAGTAAATAGGTTACATGTATACACACACATAAATATCCAAATGATTCTACTTGTTTAAGAAAAACTTACTGATATACCCTATAGCTATCAAAAAAGCTGAAGCTATAATTAAAAACTTTCTCACAACAGAAAAATTGTGAGTAATTTACTCCAAGAATAAATTACTTTCACTGATAAATTCTTCCAAATATTTAAAGAAGAAATAAATCTTTTTCCCATAAATACTTCAAGAAAATTAGAAGTCTAAAATTCTCCAATATCACAAAGAAAGGTTACCACAGACTAGTCCTCATTAACATAAATATATAATTTCTAAATAAAATTTTAGTAAATTGAATCCAGTTGATAATGTACCTAAACCAAAAGGATAAGTATAAGTTGGTGCAGCAATCAGAAATCAGTGAATGTAACCTAACATAGTAAAAGACTAAGGATGAAAATTTACAGTCATATCAGAAAAGCATGTGACAAAACTCAGCATACATTCATGATGAAAATTCTTAGAAATTTAGGGATGGAGAAAGTCTTTACCAAGTTGAAAGTTAATCTAAAAAAAGCCTATGGTTAAAATTAGGGTGAAATATGGAATGCTTCTCCTCAAGATCTAGTACAAAGTAGGATGTTCATTCTCACCACTACCAGTCAATACAGTATTGATTTGAAGGATTTCTAGACAGCACAGAAAGGTAACAAAAAGCATGAAAAATAATTATATCCATCAATAAGGAAATGAATACATTATGATGTAATCATACAATGAAATACTATAATAAAAAGAACAAGCTGTTCACATAAGCAAGAATATAATAAATTTCAAAATCACTAACCTGGATTTCTTCTCACCACCTCTTATTCACCCTGTTAATGAAGGGAGAGTCAACCTTAAGAGTCTCAGTAGCCAATCACATGTCACCCAACACAGGATAGATGGGAATGACAGCAATTTATTTATCACATACTCAAAGTCTGACAGAGCCAAGCACTACTTGCTACTTAGAATCACAGAATTGCCCTCAGAAGTGGAGTGGACAAGAGGGAACAGTAGGAGGTAGACTTTGTAGTATAAGAAGAATGGGATACCCTGGTACTTCAGGAGAATGTGATTGGCTTTTGCCTATAGTCATGTAAGGTTTGGGGGAAGTAAATCTCCTTAGGCTGAAGACCAAGTAAAATGCAGCTGATCTTGTTGATAAGGGAAACCAGCCAGATGGGAAGCATACATGTGGGGAGAACTCACACGATCCTGTTGGGACCCTGTAATCTCAAAGCTGTTGAAGCAAACATGGGGATTTCAAGGCTTATAAAACAGAGCAAGGTATGGAAAATCTTTCTATGTACTATTGGGTGCGTTTATATTTCATTTGTAGACAAATTAAACTAACTTTTAGTCGTATGAATGGAAACATTGTTTGCATGCATTATTAAAAATGCAAACTCTGCCATTTCATAATAACTATTGCCCTGCATTCAAAGTAAACACAGTGTGTGGGAGAGAGGGGGAAAAAAAGAAAGAATGGGATATGAGGCATTGCAGTTATCAAGCATTAATTCATTTTTTAAAGTTTTGCTGTGTAAATGAAAGTAAAAATATGTGGTCCCAGCTAACAGGGACATGAGGTTAATGAACATTTATAAGGGAAGAATAAATTATAATAACAGTCGTATTTTTATTGGAATGATCAGATCACCTAACGAGCAAAAAACAAGATAACCGTGTAGGCGAGAGAAGGAAGAGTTACTGGAATTAAAGCAGAAGTAGTCAAAAGAATATGTGATCTATTGCAAAAAGAACTGGTCTTAGAGAAAAGTGAGGAAAGTTCATCTTTGTAACAAGCAGGAAGTCAGTGGATATGGTTGTAGATGCTACTAAGTGGAAAGAAGCAGTGATAAAGGTTTTTGGACAATTCCTCTTAAATTGTTTTGATTTTTTTCTGCAAAGTAAGAAGAAAAGTCATCAGGTATGAGGGAAGATAGAAGAGAAAGTATTAGGGATTGGGGAGACAGCAAGAATTGTGATATAGATCCGCAAAGATGAGTTAATTCAAAGCAAGTTAGATTGTTGGCAACATTAATAGGTACTTTAAGTGTATGGTCATTAAATCATTATTATGTGTGTTTTTTCCCCAACAGCCATGGTCAGCTTCTCTAGTACAGGCAAGAGAAAAAGTTAGATTTAATCAGTTATAGTTTCCAAGTTTTTACACCAAAACAGAACAAGGATAAGAGAGTCAAGGGCACATGCATGAAAATGATCATCATGATTGATCAAGAAATTTGAGTGGATAAAATACCTAGATAGACTATTATTATTATTACAATTTATGAAATGGCTTTGGAAGAAAAAATTATCACTTTAAGAAAAGTATAATTATGAAAGTTTCACATATTCCTTGTTTAAAAAAAAATCAAGTGTGAAATATTCCCACTCTACCTCCACCCCACACCTCAGACTCCTGGGTACGTATGCCTGCATGTCAGAAACATGACTGATTTTCAAATTCTCTCCTTTTAGAGACAACATTCCTGAGGAGTAAAAATGTTGCATTCCTAGAAAGATAGAGACTCATCACTGAATAAACCCAGGCTTCCACAGAATAAGCAAATTCTTGGAACATAAATTAGGATAAGAGATAAAAAAATGTCATTTTAACATTAAAGATACTCTTATTAAAAGCAGAGCTATTTCTTAGGTAGCTCTGCTCCAGCACCAGGGAAAGAGGCATTGAATTCTGTTTGGAACAAAACTCATTGCTGCCAGATGTGAAAGGTAATGTGTTTAATGGGAAGAGTTGAAAGGTCCTCAGTGTTTTCAAAGTAAATACTAGTTAAATAATACTGACGGAATGTTTTAGAACTCTGAAGCAAGCCAACGGGAATGTTATGAACCAGAGGGATTATTCAGGTCAAAAATTAACTATATATGTGTTGGTAATGAAGATCTGATTGCAGAAAACAATAGGTAGAGGAGCAGATAGAGGAAGTATTAACCAGCATTGCCTAGCAAAGAAATTCCTGAGGGGAGAGGGCAAGTCAGAAGGTTTTTTTTTTTTCCCCCCAGGGATACTTGTAAATAAGATAACATCTCAGACCCTCTGTAGCTTTATTTATTTTTTTTTGGGGGGGGGTGGGGAGACCAGCAATCAAATTTAATATGGCACTGAGAGAGGATCATCTTTTTTTTAAAATTTATTTATTTATATATAAATTTCACAACATTGTAATCCCAGGGGTTTACCCCACACACACACCCTCTCCTCCATTCCCCCCCTTTCCCTGCTGCTCAAAGTTGTGCACTTCAGTTTGGTGCTTAGCTTGTTTTGACTTTTCCTCAAGGCTTTTGTGTATTTTTTCACTATATCCCATATATTAGTGAAACCATTTGGTTTCTGTCTTTTTCTTTCTGACTTGTTTCTGCTAATATGATTTCTTCTAAGTACATCCATGTTGTTATAAAATCGTTGAATTTGTCATTTTTAATTGATGAGTAATATTCCATTGTGTATATATACCACATCTTTTTCATCCAGTCATCTGTCTTAGGGCATTTGGGTTGCTTCCATGATCTTGCAATTATTTATTGTGCTGCAGTAAACATCCGAGCACAGGTGTCCCTTTGTACCCACATTGAGGTCTCTTTTGGATAGATTCCCAAGAAAGCAATTGCTGGGTCAAATGGTAGTTCCATTTTCATTAACTTGAGGGTCCTCCACATGGCTTTCCATAGTGGTTGGACAAAGAATCAGCACACTAGAGGATACAGAATTAGAGAGAATGAAGAAAGAGAAAGAGAGAGAAAAGCAGAGGAAGAAAACATCAGAGATCTGTCAGATACCCTAAAGAAAACAAATATAAGAGTAACTGGAATACCAGAAGGTGAAGAGAAAGACATAGGATCTGAAAGGTTCTTCAATGAAGACAGAAGGTTTAAACTGAAGTGCTCAGAGCTGGATCAGAGAAAACCCCCTCCACATAACACACCCACACACACACAAACACGCACACACACA
The DNA here is from genome assembly GCA_004024945.1 of Uropsilus gracilis. Lineage (NCBI taxonomy): Eukaryota > Metazoa > Chordata > Mammalia > Eulipotyphla > Talpidae > Uropsilus > Uropsilus gracilis. Next base: position 40,084 of record PVHY01006658.1, read on the forward strand.
GCTCATTTATGTTAACTAACTCAAAGTAAATCTTGATGTCTCTGGTCAATTACATTATAACGTTATAATCCAAAAACACCAGGTCAATAATCAAAATTCATTAAAATGCAATTTGAAATATTCACCTTTTCCTAGGAGGAGCTCCTGGATCTTTTTTTATGTAAATTGAGCTAACTTTCTTATGGCTCTACAGTTCTATAGCTCTACCCATTATTCTAATCAGCACACGACTAACCCTTGTCTGAGAGATACCCATACAACAGAGGATTGATTCTTCCTCCTAATATGGTAGTATAGAATGAAAGGGAGGAAATAATTTAATAAGTTCGTTACATAAGTAAAAGCTAGCATTTCTCTGTTACCTATCACACAATAACTCTATGATGTAAGTGCCATTTTAACATTTCTTTTCCACAGACAATGAAACTAAGGCCCAGACATCATATAAGTCAATGTGGAAACATAATACCATAATTAAAACCCATGCTCTGATGTTAGTGCACAAAATTTATGACATATGGCCTTTGTACTGAATTTTAAAAAATAGTATTCATAGAAAATAATGCCAACAAACTTACATAAGGAAAATGTGTTATATTAAGGGCTCAGAGAATAAACAGGAAATGGGAGAATTGGGCTAGAAATGATGAAAAGTAGGAATAAAGCATGATTGGTCTCATCAGGATACCTACACATTGCCTAGACTTTAGACACATTCAGTCTTTTTTTCCCCCTGTGAGTAAAATCCAAAATCTAGCCAGAAAGCATTGCATTATCCTAAATTAGGATGAGTCTGCCTCTAGGCTAGAGCAGAGCAGTACCATTGATTCAAGACTTAATATAAAGATGAGGGGTGGCTCTTTAATAGGAAACTGGGGCACAATCAAGAAGCATTTGATACTGGTTTTCCAAAAAGCAATATGTATGTATATATACATACACACACAGAGACAGACACACACACAGAATCCATGTTGATGACTGTCCATCATCTACATAGTATTCTTTTCATATACATTTTTCAAAAGATATTCCTGCCTAAAAAGGTAAAATTATTCCATGTATAGTTCAAAGCAATTCCTAGCTTCAATATCTCATCAATCACTTCATTGAATTCCATTCCAAAATTTATGGGTAACACTCATTATCTCTCTAGATCCATTGTGATTGCATTTCATTATTCCACAGCCTGTGAATTATATTTAACCACCATAATCACAGTTTATTCACAGTTTTGAAAGAATTCTTTGATTCTTGTATATATATATGGACTATATATATAGACTTCATATATCTGTATATATGAAGAAAAAATTTGTAAAGCACAAAGATCCTCTCTCATGTTTTGAGATTATATTTACTCTTCATTATTTCCATCTTCCACTTTCTATTTAATATTCCATTTTCATTTAACCAGCACCTTAACAGCCATGTCTCATTGTTCAGTGGCGTTCTCAAACATTTATTCTTGCCTAATATAAACCCTTTGAAGCCCTGCATAAGAAGAATAGCATTGATATACAGGCTGGTACTAACCCCTCGATCTAGATAGATGATGAATTCAGATTATTTCCCTGGCATTATACCCAGTTATGCTACTCACTGATTAGCCAAAATTCCCATAGCACTAAGTGATGAAGGTTTAAACTCAGATTCCTTTAATGTCAGAGCTCAGACTTGTGATGCGAGTGTGGTTCCTTGAGACAAATAAGGAGGGACTGAGATAAGAGGCAAGAAATAAATGGAACAACACCTGAAGAACTTATTTTCTGTAAGCCCACATTAAGCAAAGAGCAGATTTGTTGGGTGGATAGTAGAAAAGTAGGTGAGAATTGCCACAAAAGATGGGGGAAGAGGATTGCAGATTGAGACAAGTCCTGCAAAACAGTACCTGTCAAAGTTAATAATTTGCAAGAAAATAAAGCAAATAAGTGATAAGGGTGGCAAAAATCAACCTTGTGGGGGTGTTTCAAGTTCTGGGAAGTGGGGTATGTCAAACAGAGAGAGTAACCTTTGTTTCTCCAGTCTGGAGAAAAGGACAGTTGTATTTAGATGGCTGCACTTTCCCCTCTTTGCTGTTTTATCGTTCCCCATAATATTCATCAACGTACAAAACCTGATGTACCATAAAATGCAGAGAGAAAAATATGGAAGACACTCCAACTTACTCTTCAGAAACTTCTTTCAGGACACATCTACAGATACTTAAAATGTGAAGGAAAACATAAACAGCTGGGACTACATCGAATTAAAAAAGCTTCCATGCAGCAAGAGAGGCAATAACCAAAACAAAAAGAAACCCAACCTAAGGGAAAAAATTTTGCCCTCCATGCAAGTGATAAGGGTCTGATAACAAAGATTCACAAAGAACTCACACACCTTAACAAAAACAAGGCAAACATTCCAGTCAAAAAATGAGAAGAACTAAAAAGATACTTCTCCAAGGTGGAAATACAAATGTCCAACAGGCATATGAAAAGATGCTCAACATTACAAGTAATCAGGAAAATGTAAATAAAAACCACAATGAGATACCATCTTACACCAACAAGAATGGCCCATATAAAAACAAAAACAAAAACAAAAAAATCAAACAAACAAAAGGGGCAAACAAGTGCTGCCAAGAATGAGGAGAAAAGAGAAGATAGTGTCCTGGGCTTTAAAACAAACAAACAAACAAACAAAAAAAAAAAAACAAGAAAAAAAAAAAACAAGAAAAAACCCAGGACACTATTTCTGGTTAGTCTATTTCAGGACACTGACCAAGAAACTGCAGAATCACCACAGCTCATCACCTAAACCTAAAACATGACCATAACTTATAAAAATCCCAAAGTTGTTGCTGCCAGCAATAACATAGTCAGGACTCTTCTGTCAGCATATTGCTTATCTATCTTTGCATAAATCTCAGTTCTGCTCACTAATGGCAGGAGTTAGCCCATTTCTTTCATGTGACAACTTTGTTCCCAGGAGCTGTATCTTTAAATAAACTTCCTTCAGCTTGCTTGCTAAAAAAAAAAGAATGTGGAGAAAAGAAACACTCTACACTCCTACATTGCTGATGGGAATGCTAACTGGTCCAGCCACTATGAAATGCTGTGTGGAGGACCCTCAGACTACTGAAAATGGAACTACCGATCCAGCAATGCCACTTCTGCGTATTTATCCAAAGGATGCAACAACACTCATTCAAAAAGATACCTACACATGGATGCTTATTGCAGCACTATTTACTTTTTTTTTTTTTCTTTTTTGAGACTAGGTCTCGCTATTTTTCCCTGTGAAACGCAGGCTCTCGTTGCCCGGGGTACCACAGACTCAAGCAATCCCCAGCCTCAGCTTCCCAGGTAGTTGGGATTACAGGCATGCGCCACCACACCCAGCTATTTTTTTGGAACTAGGTCTCGCTACGGGTCCCAGGCGGGACTCGAACCGCGATCCCTAGCCCCGGGCGCTTCATAAGCTGAAGCTTACAGGCACAAGTCACTGTGCCCGGCCTTGCAGCACTATTTACAATAGGAAGACTATGGAAACAACCCAAATGCCCCAAAACAGATGAATGGATGTACACTATGGAATATTATTCATCAATTTAAAAAAAGACAAATTTGAGGCATGCGTGATAACATGGATGGACCTAGAAGGAATCATGCTAGCAGAAATAAGCCAGAAAGAAAAAGAGGAATACTGGATGATCTCACCCATATGTGGGATATAGGGAAAACAAACAAAAAGGACAAGGAATATTTGAAAATAACCATCAACAGAGCTGAAGAAGGGGAGAGGGGTAAAACCAGGGGAGGAATGGGCACAGGAGAGTAAGATGATGGTTCACAGGTGACAGGGTGGTAGGAGAACCCTGGGGTATACACCGGTGCAAAAATATGTGCAATCGATTTTTTAAAATTCAAGAAATAGAAATATAGGAAATTCATTTTCATTTCAATTAAGATATACCTTAAAATGATGGAACATTTCAAAAATAAAGAAGGGCAATTTACATGGGGAAAAAAACCCTAATGTATTTACTTAATTTACTTATCAGTTAATTCACTGTTGTCTCACCATACTTGGAATGTGAGCTTATAAAGATTCTTATTTTATTTCATTGGAATAGATCATGATGCATAATAGGTCTTCCATTAGCACCTTTTCAACGAATGAGGGAATGAATGCTTTGAGGGGGTTTGTGAATCCTCTTCTTTTTCATGGAGATGTTAGAGTTCTTAGACCCACTTTCAACTTTGCAACTAACTTATAGGAAACTCATGTCTCCTTCTCAAAAAACTGATGAAGCATTCTGACTGCTTTTGTTGTTTTCTTTACCTTGTGCGTGGCCTCCTGTTACAGCAAGAAGTAACTTTGGAAAGATACAAGCACTCCCAGCACCGCCCTTATTCCTGCTATTTCCCAGGAGATGAATGCAGTCCTAGCCAAGAGCAGAGGCTCCAGACTGATAGAGCCTGGGTGAGAAGCCTCAGTTCAACACTAGAAAGCTATGGGCCTTTGGGAAATTTCTTAAATCCCCTGAGTTTTTATTTCCTCTTTATACATTGGTACATTTCTTGATAATGAAAATGTTATCAAATAAAACTTTTTTTCAATAATTTCATGGATTATAAATTATTTCACTCTCACCATATAGGTAGGTAGTTTCTCCACATGGTGACTCAATGATCCAGGCTCCTCCCATCTTATGAGTCTTCTGTATTCTAAGGCCCTGGTGTTTGAAAAATGAAGAAAGAAATGATGTAAAGGCCACAATTGCCCCTTAGTAGTCTTGGCTAATCAGTAACACAGACCACTTCTACTCTTATTACAGTGGTAAGAACAAATCCCAAGTCTTGCATAGTTACAAGGCAGTCTGCAAAATAAATTCCCTAGGAAGCAGCTGTTTCTAAACAACAAATATATAGAAATTGAGAAAAGGCCCATCTGTTTGCAGGACAGATACTTATTTGTGTTTGTTCCTCTGACCACCAAATATATGTTCTTTCCTTCTCACTCCTAAGAATATACTTACTCCCTCCCAAAGGAAGTTAAATCAAAGTTCTAACCAGTTACTTCATTCACTTCAAAATACAGATCCTAGGTCATGTGTAGTCCTATCCATCAGATCCAAATGTGAGTTCTTTTGATTTCAAAGTAAAATTATCTTCTTCCTCCACATCCCTAATACACAATGGTGAAATAAGGACAGAATTCATTCAGTAAAAATTCTTACTAATAAAATGAAAGATAACCTGTAATTGCTAGTCCATAGCAACGATGGAAATGTATTGATCAAGTGTTCCAAAGACACTGTGCCCTCGTAGTAGCAGAGGGTCCCTGATTAGATAGTAAGTCCTCATTTTGTAAGAAACTCCTTTGTCCATTGCTCTTCATAAAGATATTTCAACTGGAATTGGGCAGAGATTTGCCTATCCTTTGTAAGCACATAATGTCCCACAGCCCTCTTTTTTGCTGGTGTAGATTTGGAGGCCAAGTTACACATTTGCAGACTCTTTTAGATCAAGTTTGTGGTTTCTTTGGCAAAGTAATTGCCACAAAACTCAATAAGCTTTCAATCTATTTGAATCCAATCAACCACACATTCCAACAACCACACTCAACATTTTTCCCAGACACAAAACTCACAGACTGAGTTTAATTGGTAAAAGGAGATGTTTTAATACAAAATTCTTGCTCAAAGATTTTTTCTATTTCTATTTTTTCTATTTTCTATTTGTTTCTTTTTGAAACAAAATTTTGTATATGGAATAAAATAAAGATTAATCTCTGTTCTCTTACAAAAAATATCCAGTTGCCGTAGCATCATGTACTAAACAGACTACAATTATGCATTGAAGAGCCTTCAGACTCTTGTCAAAAATCAATCATCACATTTATTGGTTTATTTCTAGACTCAAAAATTCTGTTCCATCCATCTATTTATCTACCAATGCCACTGCCATATTGCTTTGATTACTGCAGCTTAATGTTGATTTAAAAGTCAGGAAGTGCTATGCAACTTTGTTTTATTTCAAGATTGCTTTTACAATAATTTTTTGTTAAGATTGCTTTGGATAGTTCTAAGAATTTTGTGACTCCATATAAATATCAGTAATGTTTGCTTATTTCCTTAAAGAATTTCATTGAAACACTAAAAGGAATTTTGTTGAACCTATATATTGATTTGGGTAAGATGGCCATTTTAAACAATATTATTACTTCCAATCTGTGAGCAAGGAATATCTTTTCATTTCTTTGTGTCTCATTCTATTTTTTTAAACAAATTCTTATAGTTTTCATTGATTGAGTCTTTCACCTGTCTTGGTATATTTATTACTATATATTTAATAGTTTTTGATATTATCAATGAGATTTATTCATTGACTTCTAGTTCATTATTTGCTTAAAAGGAGACAACAAACATTTGTATACTGTCTGTAAAGTGGTAATTTTCCTTCCTCTTTTTCTATTTAGATTTCATTTATGTCTATCTCTTGCCTAATTACTCTAGGTAACATGCCCAACTAGTTGAATAATAGTGGAAAACATGGGTGCCCATTTAATATAACCAATATTAAAAAGAAAACTTTCAGTTTTTCTCTATTGAGTGTAATGTTAGCTGTGGATTAGTCATATAAAGCCTTTATTACATTGAGGTATGTTCCTATAATCCCATTTTACTGTTTTATTAAAATCATAAGTGGATTCTGAGACTTAAATGCTTCTCCATCTATTAACATGAGCTTTTTTATCTTTTGCTGATATGCATCTTTTATTTTTGACTTTTCTTTATAGACATTATGTTGGTATAACTATCTTTTCATTGGTTGACTTGCGTATGATGAACTATCCATTCATTTCTGAAACAAATTTCACTTGGCCATGATGTATGATCCATTTAATGTGCTTTTGAAATTAGCTTGCTAAGATTGTGTTCCAGTGCGGCTGACTTATGTTGTGGCACCACTGACACCTTCCTCCCTGGTGTTCAGGATGGGAGATTCAGAGGTCCTTTGCTTTCTCAGTGTGCTTCAGAAGATAAGCCTTAGACTCAGAGGGTGGTTAGGGGGAGTACAGATCAGAATGCCTGATCTCCTCTTGTCTTCACCAGCAACCAAAGCTGTGCAGAATACTCAAACTCCTCCACAAAATTTTGACTTCTGAGGCCCTGTGGTTGCTCAAGTCCCATTCCCAGCAGCAGAGCTCTCTCCATGTAGTGTACCTCTGCATCACTGCTTCAAAATCTACAGCTAGTGGGAGCCAGGCCTGTGAGAAAATAAGTTTCTAATGAGAGTATACATTCTCATTACCGAAAATATGTATCTTCCCAATAGCAGTGCTTTCTCATAATTGCCTGTTTTTGGCACATGGGTTAGGATACATAAGATAAATTTTGACTACTCTTGCCAATTATTGAATTTCAAAACAGTTCATCTTGTAAAATGTTATGCAACCTTTCCTAAGCCATGACAGTCTTAAATTCTTTTTTGAAATTGAATGGATTATTCCCCTTCCAGACAATTGATTAAAATATTTTTGTGCTCTTTAAGCAATAAAGCAAAGCAATCTTTTATTGTTGAAAAATGAACTCTAACCTTATCAGCAATCATTGCAGCACATAACCGAATAATTATAAAATAAAAATATTGCCACCATATGTGACTCTTTTCTCTTTAATAAGTAAAGTTTTTAAACAAAAATAGTTTTGACTTTTTTAATTTCAAAACATTATTGAGTAAATTTTATATAAAACAAACTGCACAAAATTAAAATATGCTAAAAATTATCAATCTTGACATATGCATACCCCTGTGAAACACATGCAAGATAGTATACCTATCATGCAAAATTTCTGTTGTTTAATGTACTCAGTCTATATTAATTTGCTTTACCAGCCACGGCAGATTAAAACATGTTTTGCTACTGAAATATGGGGTCCCGCTGTAGCAAATCATTTAAAAAGTGAAAGATACTTGGGAGTTGAATAATGGGTAGAGACTGGAAAAAATTTAAGCACATTCTAGAAATATGGACATTAAGGGTAATTCTGTAAATTCTCAGATTGAATTGAGAAATATGCTATTGGAAATTGGAGTAAAGGACTTCCTTGTGATACAGTGGCAAAGAACTTGGCTGAATGTTTCTAATTTTTTGTTATAATTCGGACTTATGAGTGATGAAATTAGATATTTTCCTGAAGAAACTTCTAACAAAATTTTCAAAGGAATGTCTTGCTTCCTGTTGACTGCTTATAATAAAATATGAAAGAAGATAAATTAAAGAAGGACTTGTTAAACAAAAAGGAACCAGGAATTGAAAACTTAGAAAATTCAGTCAATCTATGTTTCAAAAAAATGAGAAAACTGTTGTAACTGGGCTATCATTTCATGAAAAGGTTATGGAATCACAGTAGCAGAAACACTGCCAGTTTGAACTGAAGGAGATGGAGATGGAACAAAATGAAGGAAGGTTGTTAGACTTCTTGGATTGAACAGAATAGGATAGTAGTGCTACATGGCTTCAAACATGTGTAATTCTTCAGGAAGAAGGAAAAATTTATCCTATACATGAGTCACAGGTCATCGGTACCACAACTCAACTTCAACATGTCACATGGCCTATGGCCAAAGCATTTGGCCACTGGACACTTTTGGATGGGAACCTAGGCCAACTGGCTTGCAGAGGTAGGACCCCTTGCTACAGCCACAGGGGTAGTGCTACTACCCCAGTTGGTCCAGACAGCAAAGTATTGAACCAAAGAGAAAAAACTTATGAGACTTAAAATCTGCTGGAATTTTCCTTATTGGGTTTTGGTTTTGTGTGGGATCCCTCATCCCATCCTTCATCCTTCCAATTTCTCCTTTTGGAATGGAAATGTTAATTTTATGGTTATTGTTGGATTTTGGAGCAAATAACTTGTCAGTCCAGACAGAAAAGTCACAGTCACAGATAGGAAAAAAATATATACCTCAGGATAAACCATAGCTTGGGTTTCATTTATATCTGATTTTAAATAAATTTAAATGAATTTAGAATATAGAGTTGATACTGAAATGCATTAGGTCTTGGAGGGCCATTGGAGTGAAATGAATATATACCACATGCAAAGAGGATGTGAATTTAAGAGGGTTAAGTGTGGAATTAAATGAACCGAATATGTCCCCTCCAACATTCATTTGTTGAATTCCTAACATCCAATGTTGCTGTACTTGTAAATAGGGTGTTTAGAAGGTAATTACGTTGAAATGAGATCATAAAGGAGTCCTGCCCTGATAGGACTGGTTAAGGAAAAGGAGAAAATAAAGGTAAAGGAAGGGAGGAAGGAAGGAAGGAAACAAAGAAATGAATAAAAAACCTATGTAAACATGCTGAGATAAGGTCATGCCAGAACATAGTGAAAAGAGAGAATTCACCAGCAGAAGTCAGACCTGCCACATCTTGACCTGGGACATCTCCAGAACTCTAAGAAAATTATTTTCTGTTGTTTAATATATCCAGAGTCTAGTATTTTTATGGCATGCTGATCAGATCAAGACTCTCTATTGCTTCTTGTCTGTCATCTCAAAGTATATCATTCCTGCAACTTATACCTTTTGTTGGGTCCTTCTTGCTACAGACAGCAAATAACAATCATAAAATACTATCATATCAACACTCCATTATTCAATCCTTCCTTCTAGATCTTCAGGCTTAGTAGGTCTTTGATGTGATTTCCAAGTGAATATGAACTATAGGTGATAAATTCATCAAATGTGTGCCATAGAACTTCGATATAAATATCTCTGTTTCCAGCTTCCTCACTGCTCACAGCTTGACCACTAAGCCAAAATCACATAGTTTTAGGTTTTCATTATAAGTGATTTCCACTTCAAAATACCCATCTCTGTATTCTTTTTTCTTTTGTAACACCAGCTGCTGTTAGAAATACATGCCAGTGACAACATTTCTGTGACATTAAAACCATAAAGTTTATTTTTCACTCATATAACAGTACAATACGGGTATTCCTTGGCAGAAGGTAGCTTTTTTCCACATGGTGACTCAGAGAAAACAGATTTTTTTAAATTGAAATCTGCTGAAATAGGAGAGACTTCTTCCAACAAAGAGAAAGTGAAGAAAGCACATTGGCTCCATAACCCCATGGTCAGTCTTACAGCGCCGACTTACCCACAAGGCTCAGTAGCCTGAGTCTAAGGTTCATAATAATCTTGATGCATGGAAATGTTTATTTTTACTTTATTATAAAACAAAAAAGCAATATCAGCAGGAAGGAATATAGGACAGTGAAATAAGCCTGGATTGTATTTATCTTTATACCAATATATTTGTAAAATATGTTTTCTGGAGAAAGAGGTCAATGGCAGCTAAAACACCAAGGGACATTACTAATTGCAATGGACTCCTCCTGGAAACATTTTTACTAATATTTTTGTTGGTGAAAACTGTATAAATATCCTATGGCTTCGGTGACAAATTACCACAAACTTACTGACTTAAAACAATGGAAATCAACTTTCTAACAATTCTATAATTCTGGAAACCAGATCCGCAATAGTTTCACTGCATTAAAACCAAGGTATCAGAATTAACTTAAAAGGTGAGATGAGGCTTAAAAGATTCCAGAAGTCAAATATCAAGAAGTAGAGTCAGACTCTATTATATCATCTATGCAAAGGCCATTGAGCCTTATCATCAGAAAGAAGGGATGTTTTCATATAATAGGGACTAGATGAATATACTTGGCACCCAAGCAAGCCACATGACTGTCTCTTGTTTCTCTTTCACCCAAATTTGATGGCAAATTTGATGGAAAATGAACAATGCCATAGCCTCAGCCAGAGGAAAACATAGTAATCAGTGGCTCAAGATATGGCAAGGTTGAGGGTCCTAGCCTTATTATTTGGTGAGCTACAGGGACCAAGTGGAGGGATAATCTAGAATAGATAGTGAGGATACGCTTCCTGGACTTATATGAAGGAGATAGCATCAGCATACAGAATGAGCTACATTGGACATAGAGTTGCATCGTATAAAACCTTTATCAACAAAAAACTGTTCCAGATACTGGGGGTCTTGTCAGTAGACAACTTTGAGCTTTTAGCCCCTTCAAGGACAGCCTCAGTTGCAGAGATATCTGACTCATATCCGATGACTGATTATGGTGGGTATCTGAACGCTCAGCCATTTTGGCTCAGTGCAAAAACACTTAAAGGACCATTCTTATTCTCTTGTGCAATCAACTGAGATTGTTGATATTTGGTCCTGCATTGCAGCTTGATTTCTACCTCTGCACAGTTCTGCTTCCCTCCTTTTCCTTTTTATAGACATCAATCCCCAAAATACTCTTTAATAAATATCCTGTACAACAAACTACTTTAGTGTATGTCATGAAAATATAACCTGTAACATCCCCAGCAGTGCTGCCAATTTTTGTTTCCCTTGGGAAAAGGTTATTATTCTTAATTTTAAAGACTGAATATATGTATAACCACATACATTCAGTTCAATTCAAATATTAAAGACCAAAATCTATATTTGTCTATATTTGAAGTAAGAAAGTAGTTCAGATTAAATGAGGTCATGCAAGTAGACCTCAGATTAAATGAGTTCAGATTAAATGAGGTCATGCAAGTAGAGTCTTATTTTGATGGATCAGCGTTGCTGTAAGAAGAGATACTGTTGAGCTTACACTTTTTCTGCACACAGACATGGATGAGAAACCACATGAAGTAGGCTTTGAGCTAGAGAACAGGAGTCTGCAAATCAGGAGTCACAAGCCTTGTTTCACACCAGTCTGCTGCTTGGTGTTGGCCAACAAGAGTGAAATGACTAATAGTGACAAGGTTTCTTATCAATGTCATCATCTTATTACAGAATTTGCAGCAAGAAATATTCACAAAACCCAATGACATAGATATTATTAGTGTTCCATTTTACAGATATGTGAATGAGGTATTAGGCTTAAGTAACCACAATTGTAATGCTACTCTAGTTTTACCAAATTCTATGATAAAAAAAATGAATTCCTTGTACCACAATTTCCCTCTCAGGCTTCCAAGTTATTATCCAAAAACTAAAGTGTAAACTATACCAAGAGTTGGCAACCTCCACGCAAATTATCATCACTAGTAAAAAAAAATACTAGAATAATTGTGGATCACAACTTTTATAAATGGGCATTTTTAATTCAATCCAAAGCATAATATCTGTAAAAGCATGTATGTATATTTTATTATTTTTCTGTCATTGAAATGTTTCACCACAGAACTAGAATTTCAGACATTACATCATTAACACTCATAATGATGTTTATACATGCTGAATACTAATACTGAGGCTTTGAGTATTTATTGATTGAGATGAGGTCTAGTTTGTGGGTAGAGTGAGATGTAAGAACTGACAAGGGGAAGTTATTGGAAGATCTTAGGATAAGAAGATACCAAACTTCAGTGAGAAAGGAAACAAAAAGATATTTTTAAGTAGGAGCTTCATATGTGAGCAAGTGAGGGCGAGATACAACATTTGGAATAGAGACTAATTGGAATGAAGAAAAGAAGGGGCTGGGATGCAGTTTGAATGAATAACTTTCCTTTCCTACTTACAGATTATAAAGTAGCAATAAGGAAACCTTTTTTGGTGGGAACCTGGGTTTGTACAGGGAAATTCATCCCTTTCTCTCTTGTCTATTATCCCTTGCTTGTTAGGTAACAAAACAGTAGCTCTCAGTCTGTCACTCAGTCTTATAATGGAAGCATCTTTTTATCTACTAATGACAGTTCTGAAAAGAACACAAAGAACCACTGTGATGGTGTTAAAGGTAGAAGTTTGAGAAGTTCACTTTCAAGCCACTGTACTTGCAGTTTTGTACTCATTGGTCTTATTATTAATAAACTTGGATATGAGAGACTGCCCTGCATTTCAATTTTTCTCCATAGGTCTGATCAGGGGACATTTGCCAGCCCAGTGAAATTCCTTGAAGCTAATAGACTTAGGGAAGGCAGATTCTGAAAAAGAAGAATGTACCAACATAGGACATTCCCGTACTTTGGATAATAAGTCATTTATTGACAATCTGAATATTTGGTTACAGGAGTGGCTTCTTTCACAGGTAGTGCAGTTTAGCTAGAGTTCAGTCTCTACCCCTGCACAAAATAAGCACATCCAAGTCCACATCGATCACATCACACTATACTATTTATTTCCCATTGCAATAAGCACATGCCATTAGCCAACATCTTTCCCAACTACACTTCTGTTGGGTTCACAACTTTCCCTAGAAAGAGAATGCTCCTGGTGCTTTTTTCCAAAATCAGTAACAGGAAAGACCTATCAAACTGTATGATAGGGTGAAGGAAAGTTATCTCAGGTGGGTCCAGGAATCTGACTTCAGGGACAGCTACAGCTTCTGTTCCCTTTTCACCAATGTGAAGCACAGATTTGTGAGCAACCTGTGAGGAGAACAAACACTGATGGTTCCCTAAAAAACAGGAAAAGTCTTTTAAATAGTTTGGAAGTAAGAAAGGAAAACAAAGTCTATATCCTTTTGCTGTACTGTATGGACAGTGCTTGAGTATAATGGCTTCTTGGTTAAATATCATCAATGTATGGTGATTTAGATCTTGTTACCATGGAAACACCTCTTTCTGCATGACCTTCTGTCTCTAGACATCTCTTCTTAAGCTTTCTTCACTATTCCTTCCACCTCCTCCAGGACTGTATCTCATCAAAGTCAATCCTGATCATTAAATTCTTTTTTCAGAGTCATTTTAGGCCAAGACAGTAGAGATGAAAGGAACTATTAAGGTGGCTTGATAGGTGGTAATGAGAATGACTGTGGAGTGATATTAACACAGAAGGATTCATGCTGCCTCTTTAGGCTTCACAATCCTCATTGTTAAAATGAGAGAGTTGAATTAACTGACTCTCAATGGCCCTTCCAGACACTCTAATATAATAGCTCTTCCAAGAATTCTAATATACCAACTTACATTGAAATGTTTAAGACCATGGTCTTCTGTGAATCCAGGAAAATCAGCATTGTCAGCAAATGCATCCTGGATACCCATCTTCATAAGGATGGCACCAAGCTCATAAGTGGCAAAAATGGAGAACTTGGTAACAAACAAGTCAATCCACCTGTGGGGAAAGGGGAGGAGGAAACATAGTTACCAATACACCAAGTTTATTCTCCCCTCCCTCTCTGTTGCCATGGTACTACAGCAGACTCTGTTCCTTCCATAGGGTGTTGATAACCATTGTTATGCTGGTCAACACATTACTGAAACTTCCAAAGTTATCCTGGAAAGAATGAGCTCTGTGTCAGCCAATATTGGGCTGTAGCACTGAAAGTAGGAAGATGTGACTCACTTATAATCACAAGTAAACATCTCTGGGGTGCAGGCCAAAGTTGTGGAACCAGTGGCATGAATGTCAATGAGTAGCATCTGGGAAATTTCATGGTTTTCTATGTAGCAGTCCCAGCTAATTATGGCTGCCCACAAAACCTCTTAACATCTTAATCTTACCCATCATCCAAGCTTTAGTTGACCTCTGGGAAAGCATCAATTTGCTAGCTGGCTGAACTTAGAGGACTCTTTTATCTCTCTTTCCCTGACTTCCTAAAAAATTGTTCCTTTACAGGTTTGTTGATATTCTTAAAAAATGAAAGTTATGAAATGTCCAGAGAAGGGACTGTCAAACGCTATGTTTTCTGTCTACTCTAGTGCTGTTCACACAGTTGAATTGTGGCTGAGGGTGACTCTCTTGCCCCTATGTATCTTCTGAACTCAGTCTCACCTCACCATTATTTCTACTTCCCATTATACTCATTTCTCACATTATCTAGAACATTTGCCCCTTCTGCAGTAAGCGGTTCCATTTCTTCAGTATTTTAGATGACATGTCCCCTTCAACCCATTCCATCTGGCCTTCTTTGGGAAGGACAAAGAGTGCCAGAGCACTCCAGCTGTAGTCCATTTGCAGCACTGTGTTCAACTCTGTATCCACCAAGTGGGAGTATCGTTCAATCTGACACATCATGGGCACTTGAACCATGGTGGTCTTGTCCACTAGGAAGTTGCAACCCTCTTCTGTTTTGTATGTATCAAAAGGATTTGCCTACTGGGCTTAAAATGCAGAGAGAAAAATATTATTTGTTTTAAATCATTATCACATCAGTGTGACAGTGTGTGCTTTCTCATCTAGCAATCAAGGTCACCGTAGAGGTAGATATCTACTGTCTACCAGTTTTAAAATGAGTACCTGATGGTCAGGAAGAGAAAGTGATTTCACATTGTCTTCCAGCAGGTCAGTTACAGATCCAGGCGTCACACACAAGACTATTAGGATCCATGGCTCCATGGTAAGTTTTAAACTTACACTAAACTTATCAGAACTACAGTCTCCGCTTCTATAAAAAGTATAAGTACATCCAACAAACAGGGTGAAATGAGACAAAAGATCCTTTGTGCTGTTTTATCTGTCTACACGTGTATGCTGTTTTATCTGTACACAAGTGTGTCTGCATTTGGCTCCACCAAATGTGCTGTAGAGCCAGGAGAAATGATTTGGGCACAGCACCTTCAGAAAAGAGTCACATGATTCTCTTTGTTCAAGCACCAGTTTTAGTATTAGAAAAAACCTGGGTGGGAATGCCAGCTCTGACAAGTATTGATTGTGTGAACTTTAGCACTTGTGCAGATTCAATGAGACAATGTGAGTAAATCACAAATGGGGCATGGTATTTGATAGTCAGTATCCTCCAATACATGATGGAAGTATGTAACCAGTCCAAGAATGCACAAGTGAGGGTTTAAAACCCAATTATGCTTATCTCCCAAATGTAAGTTTTCCTGCCTCACCAAATCCTTTGGAAATCATGATTCCCTAGATAGATGTAAGATAGTTATGCCATTTCACCTCTCTGAAGGTACACTCTTCCTAGAAATTTCCTGCACTTATCCACAGAGCTATGTGTTCCTCCTAGAAGATCCACAACTATATACAACTACAATCAATGGAGTAGGTCTTTGCAGTGTGAAAGAGACCCAATTCACCTGCTTACTGATGGCAATGAGAAGAAACCATGAGCTTCCCCCTTGCCGCACCAAATTATCTCCAGATTAAACTAGGAAGAAATATTTTAGAGCCTTACCTTTAAAGTGAATATAGTTCAGTAGGATCATGATTATGCTTGGTTTGAGGTCTTGGATGAGGTCCACAACTTTATCTTTGGTTTGCTTCTCCACATGATTATTGATCTCCTGCTGGGCTACAGAAACATTGGAAAATTTGATAGAAAAGACTTCAGTCTCAAAGAGGCTCTTGACATCATCCAAGAACTTTGCCAGTGGTTTCAGCTGCTTCCCAATGAAGAGGGCATTTCCCATCTGTAATTCCATCTCCTTTTTTGGAAAATTCAGTGAACAGATAAGGTGCTGGAAGCCCTGCTGAATCTCTGCTGTTGGGGTATCTGTGAGGTTGAACCCTAAGCTTTCCAGGATTTGAGTTTGGGTGCTGGAGCAGGCCCCAAGGGAGAGCATGGCTAAAGCTGCAGAAATGCTCACAGGGGAAAAGAAGATATTCCAATCTGGAGTCTCCACAGTAAAATGTCCAGTACAGGTTGAAAGCAGCCAGCATTGATGGATGACATTTTATAGAGAGTAGCATTTTGTTGGGACGAATGACAGATGGTTACTTCGCCTTCAGAGCTCTTAAGTGGTGCACAATGAAGCCCAAGTACCAAGAAAACCAGATAGGGGAACAGTGGCATTTTGGAAGGAACGTAATCTATAAGAGATGAGATAAGAGAACCATTGGGGAAGCTTAGTTGTATGAAAACTGTGAGCCAAAGATGAATTATAATCATTCATCATGATTAATGAAAACAATAAAATATTTAATGGTGTATTCATCAATAACTGGTAGACATTGTTCCTTAAAAAAAAGGTAACATATGTAATAGGAACAGGGAGTAAGAGAGGTGACTTGCCAGGATCACAGAATATTGGAATAGACTGACTCTTCATGCAGATGTAATACAACATACACTATGAGCAAATGAAATTTATGGAATTCAGTTGCTTTTCATTTGATCCAGATGCCTTTTGAGGTAGGAGGAATTTGTAGGCAAAATTAGCACAATTTTTATTTACATTATTTTGGAAAATCAAAATTTTGTATTGTACTTTTAAATTTGTATCTTAATTTCTTGAGATAAGTTCTGCAAGAGATGAAATAAGAAAAAAACTTTGGATAAAAAAAGAGAAGAATAGAATAATTTTCACAAGATCTATTTAGTTGAAATGGAAAGGTAGTGGTTTATAGAGTCATAGACAATGTTGTCAATTGAAATGTATACATTTGTGTATGTAAGGAAGTCACAGGTAGTTCTGAGCAACTGAGCAACTGGAAGTTAAAAGTAAAACTTTGCATTTCAGATCTCACCCTCAGTATCATCTTAAGAGTAATTTCAAATTTGCAAGAAATCTTAAAACTTTTTTGTACACTGATGCATACTATTTTTAATTAATAGAGAAGTCAGAAAAATGATATAAGATTCTCTGAGTCTGGAAAAATACAAGGCAGTGGAGTAAGAGGGTCAGCTGTGGAATCCAAATAACCATGGACATGAGTGATAACAAAGAAGAGATCCATGGATTTTGGGTGGGGGGGAGGGCCCTTCCTCATCCTTCCACTATTTCTGAGCTATTTCATCCACACCCAGGAACTAAACTGCTGCCTCACAAACCACATCCTCTAGTCCAGAGAGCTCTCCTGAGTTCCCAGCCATTTGTCTAGCTACTGACTGGGTATATCCACCATGGTGGATCCACACACACCTCAGTCTTAATTTAGATATCTTAGTATTTCCAAAGGTACACACAAGCTCTCAAGACTGATCCTTCGCCTACATTCTACAGCACTACCTACTGGGATTTTAATGCCAGAAAACTGGGAGTTACCACAGAGGTTTTGTTCATTCTCATTCCCCCACATCTAATGAATCATGATATTCTATGAGTAGTACCTCTTAAATACCTCCCCAACTTCTTTCTCTCCTTTCTACTGCTACTGCCTCAGTTCATGGCTAGAACTACTGCCATCAGCTCCAAATAGATGGTCGCAGTGCCTCAGATCACTCCCATCCAAATTCCCCTGCTACTATCCCTTTAGCTAATCTGCACACTGCCACCAGTTTTTCTGTAAAAACCACTGAAGATAGTAGAAGGTCTTGGCCTCTAGAGATAAGAATTGGAACTCATGGTTATTTGGGATTCTCAATAATAGAAATATTCAAAGTTCTTAAAGAGAGAAAAATAAGTACTCACAGCACATGCCCAGAAACCACTCACATCTCTCAGAAAGCAAAATCTTTCCATCTTTATAATGTGCCTTGTATTGCAAAAGTAAAGTGATTTTAGTTACTAATCAACCCTGGCATAAACTCTAGTATGATATTTTCAAAGCTGATTCACAAAACAAGGCCAAAAAAAAAAAAGTGAAAAAATGATAAAGAAGAACCTTTGAATAATTGCTTTGACTGTCAGATCCTTCACCTACAACAACAGAGAAAGGATTTTCAGAGCTTTCAGGGACCAGGTTCATGCTAGGAAATGTATCTTTTCCACAAAGAAGATGAGAACCAAGTACAAAATGCTAATAATCAACAGTATAAAGTTGGGGAGCTGTTCTCCTGATCAGGGTCAAAAACTGGGAATGGCAGCCATCTGAGGTAAAAATACATACAGGCAGAGGCTGGTTACACCACTCTAACACATGCTGGAGATTATCTATGCATTGGCATGGAGAAATGATGTCAAAGGTAGCTTTCAACTCTATAGACTTTTGATCTACACATATCTAAGTCTGCTTATGGGAACCCAGCTGGTCCTATCTTCTGATTCCTTAAAATCCCCTCTTCTCTGATCTCCTGGGCCACTCTAAAAGAGAATGCAGAAAGAGCTAAGGAGAGTAGAACCAAAGAATTAATTATCCAGTATTGACTGTGTACTAAATTATGTGCAGCAAAGAAGCAGTGATAGAGATGAACACGACTACTTTAGGAGACCTGAGTTAAACCTTGTGTCTGCCAGTTTCCAGCTCTACTGATAGTAGTGGTGGTAGTAGTAGTAGCAGTATAGTAACAACTCTTGCTTATTGCATGTTTGTTATGCACAAATTATGATGGGAAGCATTCATATCCAGACCCTGCTTCAGAACTACATCAAGTATGTGCATATGTTAATGAAGAATGGGGTTTGGGGGAATAGTCATTAATTGGAGATCAGCTTACAACACAACTTATTGTGGGACATGGAAACCAAGTGAAATAATGCAAACTTTACCTTGAGTGCATTAGAAATATGCTGGAGGATTTTGACAAGGCAGTGACTACAACAAGAGCAATCATGTTGTGATGTTATTTCTAATCATACATAGTTCCTACTATGTACAAAATACCCCATTCAGGACTGGGGTTCCAGAGATGACTGTTAATATTGGTCTCTCGAACCCACTGGATCTCTCTAACTCCCTGATGTCCACTAACCAAACCCATCAGGATTGGGCACACCTCAACAATGTACATGTTGTCACTGTACATGTGACCACAGCCAGGTGAAAAACTGGTTTCCTGACGCTGATACCAGTTTGTGCTCATAGGTGCTATTCAACAGTCTGATTTTTCTTTCTCTTTTTTTAGTGTGAATTTAATGTTTTTCTTACATTGCAGTAGTCCCCATAGTTCTCCCACCACCTGTGAACCATCACCATCTTACCTTGTACAACACTGTGCTCTTCTGCTGTTAGTCACTGTAGAAAAACCAGACAATCTAAAAGAAACCTTCCAAATCTGTGCCCTCTGTTGGCACGGTCAGACAATGGCACTGTTACAGTAGTGAAACTTTTGTCTCTCCTTTTTGCCCCACCAGATAAAGATAAATGCTCCCATTTCCATTATTTATCCTCTAGGCTTAACAACCTTGTTTTCACTTTTTAAGGAAAAGAACGTGCTGAGAAAATAGTACCAGAATTGCTGACTATCAGGTGACTGCAACAGAAAGCAGCCTAAATCTTCCCCTAAATCTCCAGATGCTGTGTCACAAGGATGAGCTGCTGACCCTAGGCCATTTCCTTCCCTTTTCCTTACTTCCCTGTAACTCAGGATAAATAACCCAACTCTCTGTCAATGAGCAAGACAGTGCTCTTTCAAACACAAGCCTGCCGTCCTCTTCAGTTTGTTGATAAACTACTTTCCTTTTCCTCAAACTCTGTTTCCTTTCACTGGCTAAGGGAAACCAAGACTGGCATTTGCCAACAGCATGACTAGTTTTTTTCAGCATCTGATTCAACTGAGCTATTGCAATAGATAAGTACCTCAGGATCTGTCATTGACAGATGAGACCAGAAGCCTTCTTCCTGCTACCTACCTGTCTTGTGCTCTGGGGTCCCGTATGCCTATCCCATCTTTGCAATATAGGAACTGTAATTCGGGGAAGTTACTTAATATCCTGAACCTCATTTTCCTCATCTTTATAGTGGAATGATAACAATCATTTGGTTATTGGTAGTATGAAGTTACATATAAAGGGTCTATCTAAGAGTTCCTTTGTAACGCTGGCACACGTGACTACTATCACTACTAATTCTCTTCCTGCTTCATCTATTATCTTGATTGTCTTCTCCCAATCCAAGTTTTCATGATCCCTTGGTTTCATCTCTTCTATTTCCCATGTTATGTTTCAGTTCTGCTTTGAAGAAATGCATTCCCCCTAACATGAACTTAACCAACAATTAATGTGTAATATATTCTTTAAAACATTGATTTAATGGAATAATTTCAGTGTTGTATAAATCTACTGAAGCTAGCACATTGAAAGAAAATATCTAGGAGTTGTATCCATACTAATAACTCCATCAGTTATAAATTATGTATTTCCCTCTTTGAGTGATCACTATCATAATCTATTCCCTCACAAATTCCTCAAAAAATTGTTTTAAAAGATCCACAGCTTAAAGTTGCACAATTACATTCCACATTTTCCTACTGTTGATTCCATATTTGACCTTAACCCTAGTCTGAGGGTGATTATGGTATATTACTCTATAGTTCTGTAGCTATTAATGAGAGTGGAATATGGCATTAGGAAACTGAATTTTTTTTTTTGCAGTTTAAGTTTCATAACCAAGTAAATTAATGGGTATTTAAACAACAATGTGAGAACATCACAAGACAAGGAGAGAAGCTGTTCCTGCCAGTAGAGGTGGCTCACTGGAAATTTGGGTTTGAGTTCTTTCAGTGCTCTCAGTTTTCCTATTACTGAGTTCTGTTTTTCTCTCAGTGGCTAACTTTGACAAGTGTGACCTATCAATCCAGAGAAATTAATGAATGCTTTAATTTGGTAGTTCACAGGATCACAGACTCTCAGATGTAGCTTATTTAGCTCTCCAGGTGTATTCCATGAGAAATGGTATCTGTGTGGTGACTGACTTTGGTATATTCCAAGATCATAAATCAGAAATTGAAGGTATTAAGCATGGAATTCTTTTTCTTTTTATATACTTAACTTTATTTTTAATTGATTGCACACATATATACACAAAATTTTTAAAAACTTGTCTATCCCGAGCTTCTCCCGCCACCCTTCCCCCAATTTTACATGCCTCCCCCTTTCTAGCTCTATGCTTCAGTTTTGCTAACAGTTTTAAAGAAATTCATTTTCTTAAGCTTTCTAGTACATTTCGTCCACAAGTTTTGGTTTTATATGATAGTACATAAAAAATAAATATCAACTAAGGATGTCCAGGTATGTACAATAATTTTAAAGATCTTGGCTCCTACAGAGTCACATTTAGTGAAATCTAAAGAGACTTGCACTTTCATTTATGGAGTACCACATTTTATAGTTATCCAGTTTCTGAAAAGTCTAAGTTTGTCTTGAATTCCTGTTTAACATTAGTTATCTTACTACTTCCAGAAGCTAAACGTAAACCAATTTTCTTGGATATTTGCTTAATTGTGATGAATGAAGAGAAGAAAATTTCTATATTTTTTGTTAGTGTCTTTGAGGAAAACTGCTAGATTTAAATCAGATTCAACTAGCATTTACTGAGATTCAAGGTCAGATTCAAAATACATTTACATTTATTTATGCTTGAAGTCTTGTAGCAAGTCACTTTCCACATGTCACCTCATCTTATCCTCACTATAACCATGCTGGGTAGGTGTATCATCATTTTCAGATGATAAAATGGAGCCTCTGAGAGACTAAAGAGTTTCCTGGTCCAAGACATAAATCTAGTGCATAGGAGAGCCAGGAATTAAACCAAGGTTAATTGAGTTCCAGATTCAGTGACTTTTTTCATTCCTTCCTTCAATGTATTCAATGCATTAAGCTCCAAGCAAAATTCTGAGCCAAACCATGAGATTACAGCAGTGAATGTCCTTTATTGAGCTCGCTTCCTAACTTAAGATCTCATTTTAGTGTGCATTTGTAAGATACACAATTCTGGATCACAGGGGCTGAAGGATTTAGTTGAACATTCTGCAATAACTAAACCATGATGGATCAACTAAAGATTCAGGTCTAATCCTTACCCTTTGGTTTTATCAATTAAATGTTTGGGAAAAGAATGACCTGCAAGCCTTCACTCTTCATTCATGATTTAGAATTACAGTCTTCTTTCAACAAGCAGGCAGATTCTCTTTCTGATTTCACCTGGACATGACCTCAAAACTCATCAGACATGGCATGAATCAAAACCCATTTGATTAACATGAACCAAATTGATAAGGCATAGCAAAAATCTAGAATACAAATTTTAAAGTTACCATGCAGGAGATATACCTTTTAATAACTGGCAACTATGATAGAATCTGAAATATTATACCTGATCAACCCTGTAGCAAACCTTTAAGCATATGTGCTTAAAGACCATCTCTTCCCCAATTACAGAGTTGAAAACATCACTGCAAATTCTTCCTCTTCATATCACTTTTTCTGCACTTTCTGTAAACTTGCACTCTTTCTGCTTGCATTTATTATGAAGACTTTACAAGACTGAAACTTGTAAACTAACAGTTAATGTGTTACATTTAGATTGGGCGCTTGATAGAATTTTAAAGATGAGATGGGATTTGAGAAGTTCTTTGGTCTAATTGTAACACAATACCTCCTAGGACATATTCCATCGCTTCATTTTTCCTTCCATCAAACCACTATACCCATGCCCATATACCATCTGATTCTTTGTCCCATCCTTTCCACCTTTTGCCTTATTCCTACTGGTAACCATTTTCTTTTTGCCAAGTTCATGGTTTACTCCTATTTTTTGTGTATAATTTTTATAGGGTATTCAAAGATGAGTGAAACAATTGAAATCTATCGTTTACTTATGACCAATTTTACTCAATATAATCACCTGACAGCCCATCCATTTTGTCCCAAAAGACACTATTTCATCTTTCTTCATGGCTGTATAATATTCCATGGAATATATGCTCTACAGTTTCTCTGTCCATTGATCTATTGAAGAACACTTGACTTGATTCTCTGATTTGGTAATTGTGAACAGTGCTACCATTTAAATAGCTATAAGTAAATCTTTTTATTATTAGCACTTTCATAGCATTTGTAAATGTTAACTAGATGTATTACTGGGTCATACAGCATTTCCATTTTTATTTTCTTGCAAGAGCTCTTCACTGTCTTCCACAGGGTCTGTACCAACTTACAATCCCACTAACAATGGATAAGTCCTTTCTCACTATAACTTATTTTGTTAATTCTATACTTTTTTATATGGGTTATTCTCACAAGTGTGAAGTGGTATTTTCCACATGGTTTTAGTTTGTATTTCTCTTTTAATAAGTGATTGAATCCTTTTTCATATGTCTGTAGGTTATCTATTGAGCCCCTTTGATCTTTTTTATTTGGATCATTTGACTCTTTGCTGTTGGATTGTGTGAATACTTTATAAATGTTGGATATTAAACATCATATATATGGTTTGCAAATATTTTTTTCCATCCTGGAGGCTGTTTTTTTTTGTGTGTGTGATGAGTTGCTTTGATGTACAAAAGCATTTAAGTTTGATATACACCCAAAGTTTAATTTTGTTTTTGTTTTCCTTGCTGTTGGGATTGTATTACCAACACATGATTGTGGTAGATGTCCTGTAGTGTGTCCCCTATATTTTCTTTACAGTTTCAGGCTTCATGTCCAAATCTTTAATAGATTTTGAGTTAATATCGTGTATGGAATTAAATATGGGTCCTGTTTTGTTGTTTTATTTTTCAGGTGGCTATCCATGTTTCCCAGACCTTTTGTTTGAAAGGCTTTTTTTTTGACACTGTAACCAGTATTTTATTAGAAGTATCATTAAACATCATATGTGTTTTATTTTTTTAATTTATATATAAATTTCACAACATTGTAATTCCAGGGGTTTACCCCCCACCCTCCCTTCCATTCCCCCCTTTCCCTCCTGCTCAAAGTTGTGTGCTTCCGTTTGGTGCTTAGCTTGTTTTGACTTTTCCTCAAGGCTTTTGTTTATTTTTTCACTATATCCCATATATTAGTGAAACCATTTGGTTTCCGTCTTTTTCTTTTTGATTTGTTTCTGCTAATATGATTTCTTCTAAGTACATCCATGTTGTTATAAAATCATTGAATTTGTCATTTTTAATTGATGAGTAATAGTCCATCGTGTATATATACCACATTTTTTTCATCCAGTCATCTGTTCTCTTTTGTATGTCAAAGGTTAATATTCCTTATTTCTATGGATTTACCTCTGAATTTCCAATTCTGTTTTATTGGTATGAGTTTCTGCTTTGTTCCAGTACTGTATTTTATTTTTTGCTGTTGTTGTGTAATAACAGTTCTTCAAACATTACTACAAGAAGTGTAATGCCTCCATTTTTCTTCTTTTTTCTCAAGATTGTTTCAGCTATTTAAGGCCTTTTGTGGTTCCATATATATTTGGTAATTATTTGTCCTATTTCCTTAAAAATGTTATTGGTGTTTTAATAGGTATTGCATTAAATTTGTAAATTGTTTTGAGTATTATAGCCATTTTAATGATGTTAATTCTTCCTACCCCAGAAGATAGACTGTTTTCCCATTTTTGTGTGTCTTCATTCATTTCCTTTCGTGTAGTTTTATAATTTTCAATGTAGACTTCCTTTACCACCTTCATTAAGTTTATTCCCAGGTATTTCATTCTTTCTGGCAGAATTACAGAGGAAACTATATTGCCTATTTTCTTTTATTCTCATACATTGTCTACATATAGAAATTCCACTTTTTTTGTAGAATTTTTTTTGGGTTTCTAAATATATTAACATATTACCTACTAATAATAGTGACAGTTTCACTTTTACTCTTTCCATCTAAATTCCTTTTTAATCTTTTTCTTGCACTATTGCTTGAGATAGAACTTCTAAAATATGTTGAACAAACTTCCAAAAAAAATTAAAAAGAAAGAATATTTCCAAATACTTTTTATGAGGTCAACAAAAACAACAACAAAAAAAAATAAATTGCAGCTCAAACTACCTGTAACATAAATGCAAAATTTCTGAATAAAATCCTAGCAAACTAAATCCAAAAATATATTAGAAAGAAAATATACCATGACAAAGTAGGATTCTTACCAGGAATACAGGATTGTTCAACATCTGAAAACCAACGAACAAAAAAAAAGATAAAAATCACATAATCATATCCCAGATCCTAAAAATACATTTGAAAAGATCCAACATCTTCTTTTGTTGAAAACCCTCAATCTGGGGATAAACATGACATACCTTAACATATTACAAGCCATTTGCAACAAAACCGTAGATAATATCATTCTCAATGGTGAAAAACTATGATCTGGTACAAGACAAGGGTGTTCTCTCTCACCATTGTTTTTTATCAATGTACGAAAGTTCTAGTTAGAGCAGTTAAACAAGAAAAAGATATAATGGGAAACAAAATCAGGAACAAAGAAATAAGCTAACATTATTTGCAGATGACATGATAATTTACATAAAGAATCCTCAATATTCTGTGGAACCACTAATTAAAACAATCAGGTTAGCAAAGTAACAAGGTATAAAATCAAAATACATAAATAATTGTGCTCTTATATACAATAAAATACAAGAAAAAGAATAACAAAAGTTATCCCAATCACAATTACACTGAAAAATTTAACTACCTAGTAATAAACCTAATAAAATATGTTTTTAAAAAAGTCTATACCAGAGAACTATAAGATAGTTGTTAAAAGACATAGAAGACATAAAGAAATCAGACAATATCCCTGCTCATAGATTGGAAGAATCAATTTTGTCAAAATGATCTTCTTACCCACAGTATACACAGAGTCAATGCAATCTCAATAAAAATATGCCATAGTTCAAAGAACTGGAACAAATATTACTGAAATTTATATGGAATCACAAAAGATCCTGGATAGAAAAAGCAATCTTAACAAAAAAGAGAGAGAATGGAAGTATCACACTTCCAGATCTCAGGTTATGTAATAAAGTCACTATAAAATAAATCAATGTAATAAGAATGAGAACCCAGAAATAAAACCACATATTTATGGACAGTTAATCTGTGAAAATGGAACCAAAAACATACACTAGAAGAAGGATTTTCTCTTCAGTGAATAGTGTTCGGAAAATTGGAGAGCTGTATGCAAAAGAATAATTAGACCATCATCTCACACCATACATCAAAATCAACACAAAATGAATCTAAGACACAAGTATAAAACCAGTAATCATAAAATACACAAAGAAAACATAGGCAAAACATTTTATGGCATAACCCTTAATAATACCTTTGGGATTATTATTATGGTATAAGCCTTAGTGATTCCTTTAGAGATTCATCCCCAACAGAAAGGAAGACAACAAAGAACATAAATGGCTTGGGCTACATCAAACTAAGATGTTTCTGCACAGTGAAAGAAACCATAGTTAAAATGAACAAATACCCTAGTAAATGGGAGAAAATATTTGCATTCCATATATCTGAAAAAAGACTGATACCAAAGATATAAAAAAAAAGCACATAAAGCTCTACTAAAAGAAAGCAAATTACAGAAAATAATGGTACAGGGATTAAGCAGATACTTCTCCAAAGAAGACATTCAAACAGCCAAAGGAACATGAAAATGTTCACCATCACTTATATCAGAGAAATGCAAACCAAGAAATACCATCTTGCAAACGCAAAACAATTAGATACACCTCTCAAACCTGTGTTAATGGCCCATCTCAAAGATCCAGAAACAAGTGCTGATGAGAATGTGAAAAAAAGAACTCCACTGCTGGTGGGGATGCAATCTGGTCCAGTCTTTACAGAGGTGTCTCAAAATATTAAATATGGATTAACAATTTGACCTAGTAATTCACTCCTTGGCCTCTACCCCCAAAATTCAAAAATAACTCATTTGAAAGGAAACTTGCAATCCCATGTCTATTACAGCACTATTTGCTATAGCTAAATTATGTAAATAACCTAAATGTTCCAAACAAATGATCAAGAAGTTGTGGCATACATGTATGATCAACTAATCTACTACAAAGGAACAAAAAACATGTATTGGGCAAAAAAGATAGCCTCTTCAATAAATGGTGCAGGAAAACTGAACTTCTACATGTAAAAGAATCAGTCTAGACTACTCCCTCACACCACACACAAAAACCAACTCAAAATGGATAAAGACTTGGACATAAGTCAAGAAACTATAAAATACATAAAAAATACATAAAAGAAAACATAAGCAAAACACTGCATGACCTCATATCTTCCGGGACACATCTATACAAGCAAAAAAAAAAAAAAAAAAAAAAAACCAAAAAAAAAAAAAAAAAAAAAAAAAAAAAAAAAACCTAAAGAAAACATAAACAGCTGAGACTACACCAAACTGAAAAGCTTCTGTACAGCAAAAAAGACAATATCCAAGACAAAGAGACACCCAACTGAATGGTGAAAAAAATTTGCACTCCACTCAACTGACAGGGGTCTGATATCAAAGATACACGAAGAACTCACAAAACTTAACAAAAACAAAGCAAAAGAAACAGTCAAAAATGGGTAGAAATGTTAAAGTCACTTCTCCAAAGAGAAATACAAATGGCCAACAGGCACATGAAAAAATGCTCAATATCACCAGTAGTCAGAGAAATGCAAATCAAAACCACAATGAGATACCACCTTACACCAGGTAAGAATGGCCTATATCCAAAAAACAGGCAGCAACAAGCGCTGGTGAGGATGTAGAGAGAAAGGAAAACTCTTACACTGCTGGTAGGAATGCAAACTGGTCCAGCCACTATGGAAGGCAGCATGGTGGACCCTCAGACTAATGAAAATGGGACTGCCATTTGACCCAGAAATAGCTCTACCCAAAGGACACCTCAATGTGGGTACAAATGGACACCTGTACTTGGATGTTTATTGCAGCACTATTTATAATTGCAAGGACATGGGAACAACTCAAATGTCCCAAAACAGATGAATGAATAAAAATGATGTGGTATATATACACAATGGAATATTACTCATCAATTAAAAATGACAAATTTGATGGTTTTATGGCAACATGGATGTATGTAGAAGAAATCATATTGGCAGAAACAAGTCAGAAAGAAAAAGATAGAAACCAAATGGTTTCACTAATATATGGACAACCAAACAAAAGTACACAATGGGGAGGGGGCTACCAGCTAGAGCTGCCAGGGAGGGGAGGAGGTGGGTGAACCTTGGGATTACAATGATGTGAAATATAT
The DNA here is from genome assembly GCA_004024945.1 of Uropsilus gracilis. Classification (NCBI taxonomy): domain Eukaryota; kingdom Metazoa; phylum Chordata; class Mammalia; order Eulipotyphla; family Talpidae; genus Uropsilus; species Uropsilus gracilis. The sequence goes on from PVHY01006658.1 coordinate 68,873, forward strand.
ATATATATAATTTATATGAGGGAAAAAAAGGAACATACCTCAACATAGTAATAGCTATATATGACAAATCCACAGCAAATATCATCTTCAATGGGGAAAAACTGAATTCATTTCAATTAAGGTCTGGAACCAGGCAAGGATACCCAATCCCATCAGTCCTTTTCAACATAGTTCTGGAAGTACTAGTTAGAGCAATAAGACAAGAGAGATTCATAAAAGGAATTCAAATAGGAAAAAAAGAAATAAATCTATAATTATGAGTGGATGGTATGTAGAGAACCCCAAAAAATCAACAGAAAAGCTAATTGAAATAAATCAAATCAATAAGGTAGCTGGATACAAAATCAGCACACAAAAATCAATAGCATTCATATATGCAAAGTATCAATCAGAAGAAGAAATTTAAAAAACACCCCATTTACCATCAAAACAAATAAAATTAAATACTTGGGTATAAACCTAAGAAGTATAAGACCTATACAAAGAAAACTATAAAACAAGATGTTAAAAAATGGAAAGACATTCCCTGCTCATGGATTGGAAAAATCAACATTATCAAAATGGCCATAATACCAAAGGCAATCTACGGATCCAATGCAATTCTAATAAAGATCCTAGTGACATATTTTAAACAAATAGAGCAAAATTGCTGAACTTCATATGGAACAACAAAAGACCCAGAATAACCAAAACCCTCTTTACAAACAGAAGAATGGAAGTATTACAATCCCAAACTTCAAAGTATACTACAAAGTCACAATAATCACAATAATCACAATAATTAAAACAGCACGGCACGGGTACAAAAACAAACAGACCAATGGATCAGAGTTAAGTACCCAGAAATAAAACCACACATATATGGTCAACTAATCTTTGACAAAGGGGCGAAAAAAAAGTACACTAGAATAAGGACAGTCTCTTCAGTAAATGGTGCTGGGAAAACTGGACCATAACATGCAAAAAAAAAAAAAAACCAACCCACAAGATAACACCCTCACACTTTGTACAAAAATCAACTCAAAATGAATAAAAGACTTAGATGTGAGACCTGAAACCATAAAATACGTAGAGGAAAACCTGGGCAAAACCCTCCATAAATATCACTTCAGAAATCCATTTCTGGGAACAATTACAATTGCAAAAAAATGAAGGAAAACATAAAAAGCTGTGACTACATCAAACTAAAAAGCAAAAGAGACTATAAACAAAACAAAAAGAAACCCAACTGACTGGGAGAAAATTTTTGCCCTAGAGACAAGTGATAAGGGTCTGATAACGAAGATCCACAAAGAACTCACACAGCTCAACAAAAACAAAGCAAAAAGCCCAGTCAAAAAATGGGGAGAACTAAAAAGACACTTCACCAAAGAGGAAATACAGATGGCCAATAGACACTAATAATCAGGGAAATGCAAATTAAGACCACACTGAGATATCATCTTACACCAGTAAGAATGTATATATATATATATATATATATATATATATAGGCAACAACAAGTGTTGGCGCAGATGTGGAGAAGGAAATCTCTTATACTGCTGGTGGAATTGCAAACTGGTTTAACCACTATGGAAGAATGTGTAGAGTACCCTCAAACAACTGAAAGTGGAATTACCATTCAACCTAGCAATCCCATTACTGGGAATCTACCCAGAAGACATGAAAACACTAATTTAAAGGGACACCTGTACGTGCATGTTTATTGCAGCTTTGTTTACAATTGTCAAGATATGAAAACAACCCAAATACCCCAAAACCTATGAATGGCTGAAAAAAATGTTGTATATGTACACAATGGAATACTGTTCAGGGCAAACATATGTCATTTGCAGCAACATAGATGGAGTTAGAAGACCTCATATTAGCAGAAATAAGCCAGAAAAAAAAAGAATTATGGATGTTGTCACTTATGTGAAGGATATAGGAAAAAACAAACAAATGAGTAAGAAAAATTAGAAACAACCAACAGAACAGAGCCATGAAGCAAGAGAGGGGAGGAGGAAGAAAACAGGGGAGGTGGAGGGCACAAAACATTAAGATAATTAACGGGTGTTAAGGAAATGGGAGGGAGAACCCTGGGGTAATAATGATGTAATATCTATCTATCTATCTATATAGATAGATATTATCTATCTATCTATCTATCATATTTATATATTTATATATTATATATATTTATATATATTTATTGTATATATAAATAAGTAAATGGATGGATGGATGGATGGATGGATGGATGGATGGATGGATGGATGGATGGATGGATGGATGGATGGATGGATGGATGGGAAAGAACAAGTGCTGGCGTGAATGTGGAGAAAAACAAACACTTTTACACTGCTGGTGGTAAGAATGCAAACTGGTGCAGCTACTGTGGGAAGCTGTGGGGAGGACTCTCAAACATCCCACTTTTGAGAATCCACCCAAAGGACACCAAAGCACTCATTCAAAAGGACTACTTTACTTGGATGTTTATTACAGCACTGTATACCATAGCCAGAATATGAAAACAACCTAAATGTCCCAAAACAGATGACTGGGTCAGAAAACTGTAGTATACTTATGTAATGGAATATTATTCAGCAATCAAAAAAGAAAAATCTGATGCATTTGTGATAACATAGATGGATCTAAAAGAAATTAGGATGGTAGAAAGAAGCAAGAAAGAAAAAGAGAAATACTGGATGATCTCATCTATACAGAGGATATAGGGATAACAAAGAAACAAAAGAAAATAACAAGTTAAAAACTAACAAACTGATAGCAGAACTAAAGCATAAAGCAAAGAGGTGAAGGTTGGGGGAGGTGTGAACATGGGAGATTGGGATTGCAGTTCACAGGTGATGGGATGGTGGGAGAACCTCAGGGTATGCAACTATGTAAAAAAAATATATATATATATATAATCAGTTTAAAAAATAAAATAAAAACAATTTGTGAAGCAATGGATTTCTACTCAGTGATCAAAAATGTAAACGCAAGCCATTTGTGGCAACATGAAGAGAGTTTAGAAAGGTAATGCTAAGTGAAATAAGCCAGAAGGAGAAGGTAAATACTGGATGGTATCACAAATGTGGAATGAATCTATCTATCTATCTATCTATCTATCTATCTATCTATCTATCTATCTATCTATCTATCTATCTCTCTCTCTCTCTCTCTCTCTCTCTCTCTCTATCTATCTATCTATCATCTATCTATCTCAGCACTATATATATATATATATATGTATATATGAATGTGGAATAGAAAATAACTAAATGATCAGATAAAGCAAGATTGAAAACTAACAGTTCTGCATTTTGCAACTGAAAGAAGCCTTCCCAGCCAGCCAGGTCGTGGCCAAACTGAGTATGTTTGAACTGGGGGTGTCTGGCCAGAGGTCTTGAACGCCAGAAGCCTCCACTTCAGGGCCCAGCTTACGTGGGCTGAGGCACACGGCAGCTGAGTTTCACCGGCGACAGGGAAACATAAGTCCCTCGCATCGGACCTCACCAGAAGCTGAGCAGAGCTCCGCGGAAGTCAGGTGAGATCATCTCCCTGACCATCCCCTCAGGCAGCTGTGGGTCACTAAGGCAACGGGGCCTGGGACAAAAGGCACAGTTCTGCATTTTGCAACTGAAAGAAGCTTTCCCAGCCAGTCAGGTCGCGGCCAAACTGAGTGCGTTTGAACTGGGGGTGCCCGGCCAGCTGTCTTGACTGCCAGCAGCTTCCACCCCAAACCCAAAAGCGCTGGAGCTGCTACGCGGCACTGGTGCAAACTCAGAAATCAAGGATACTCACTACCAGAAGCACATAGCCAAAGTTAGCCACAACTATATAGATTTCAACATGCCTAATACTAGAGCAGTAGTCACCCAATATGTAGAGCAGATACGAAAGGAAAACACAGGAAGGAGGAAGACCATAAATACTCAAGCAAGCCCTAAGAAAAATAACTCCCCACCAAAGGATAAACAACCTGAAGAAATCAACTTGGATGACATGGAAGAAATACTCCATATGTCA